>JARKHS020036798.1:0-96053 GCA_030143305.2 Amblyomma americanum
CGTTCGTGTTGTCTTTTCCCTTTGTCCTTGTCTCTTGCGCTAGTACCATGTTCCATAATAATGCAAACAACCAACTAGCCCAGCTGTCTACCCTTAGCGACATACTTTCTAGTACATTGAGCCCCGTTACACCTTCTTTTTTGTGTGTGAATCCTTCCACGATCTTTGTCAACCTCTTAGAAACCGGCATTCGTGTTGTCTTTTCCCTTTGTCCTTGTCTCTTGCGCTAGTACCATGTTCCATAATAATGCAAACAACGAACTAGCCCAGCTGTCTACCCTTAGCGACATTCTTTCTAGCACATTGAGCCCCGTTACACCTTCTTTTTCGTGTGTGATTCCCTCCACGATGCTTGTCAACCTCTTAGAAACCGGCATTCGTGTTGTCTTCCCCCTTTGTCCTTGTCTCTAGCGCTGGTACCATGTTCCATAATAAGGCAACCAACCAACTAGACCAGCTGTCTACCCTTAGCGACATACTTTCTAGTACATTGAGCCCCGTTACACCTTTTTTGTGTGTGAATCCTTCCAAGAACTATTGTCAACCTCTTAGAAACCGGCGTTTGTGTTGTCTTCTATTTTTGTCCGTGTCTCTAGCACTGGTACCATGTTCCATAATAATGCACACAACCAACTAGCCCAGCTGTCTACCCTTAGCGACATACTTTTTAGTACACTGAGCCCCGTTACACCTTCTTTTTTGTGTGTGATTCCTTCCACGATCCTAGTCAACCTCTTAGAAACTGGCGTTCGTGTTGTCTTCTTCCTTTGTCCTTGTCTCTTGCGCTGGGGCCATATTCCATAATAATGCAAACAACCAACTAGCCCAGCTGTCTACACTTAGCGACATACTTTCTAGTACATTGAGCCCCGTTACACCTTTTTTGTGTGTGAATTCTTCCACGAACCTTGTCAACCTCTTAGAAACCGGCGTTTGTGTTGTCTTTTCTTTTTGTCCGTGTCTCTAGCACTGGTACCATGTTCCAAAATTATGCAAACAACCAACTAGCCCAGCTGTCTACACTTAGCGACATACTTTCTAGTACATTGAGCCCCGTGACACCTTCTTTTTTGTGTGTGCATCCTTCCACAACCCTTGTCAACCTCTTAGAAACCGGCGTTCGTGTTGTCTTATCCCTTTGTCCTTTTCTCTTGCGCTAGTACCATGTTCCATAATAATGCAAACAACAAACTAGCCCTGCTGTCTACCCTTAGCGACATACTTTCTTGAGCCCCGTTACACCTTCTTTTTCGTGTGTGATTCCTCCCACGATCCTTGACAACCTATTAGAAACCGGCATTCGTGTTGTCTTCTCCCTTTGTCCTTGTCGCTAGCGCTGGTACCATGTTCCATAATAATGCAAACAACCAACTAGCCCAGCTGTCTACCCTTAGCGACATACTTTCTAGTACATTGAGCCCCGTTACACATTCTTTTTTGTGTGTGAATCCTTCCACGACCCTTGTCAACCTCTTAGAAACCGGCATTCGTGTTGTCTTCTCCCTTTGTCCTTGTCTCTTGCGCTAGTACCATGTTCCATAATAATGCAAACAACCAACTAGCCCAGCTGTCTACACTTAGCGACATACTTTCTAGTACATTGAGCCCCGGTACACCTTCTTTTTTGTGTGTGAATCCTTACACGACCCTTGTCAACCTCTTAGAAACCGGCGTTCGTGTTGTCTTCTCCCTTTGTCCTTGTCTCTTGCGCTTGTACCATGTCCCATAATAATGCAAACAACCAACTAGCCCAGCTGTCTACCCTTAGCGACATACTTTCTAGTACATTGAGCCCCGTTACACCTTCTTTTTCGTGTGTGATTCCTTCCACGATCCTTGTCAACCTCTTAGAAACCGGCGTTTGTGTTGTCTTTTCTTTTTGTCCATGTCTCTAGCACTGGTACCATGTTCCATAATTATGCAAACAACCAACTAGCCCAGCTGTCTACCCTTAGCTATATACTGTCTTGTACATTGAGCCCCGTTACACCTTCTTTTTCGTGTGTGATTCCTTCCACGATCCTTGTCAACCTCTTAGAAACTGGCGTTCGTGTTGTCTTCTTCCTTTGTCCTTGTCTCTTTCGCTGGTGCCATATTCCATAATAATGCAAACAACCAACTAGCCCAACTGTCTACGCTTAGCGACATACTTTCTAGTACATTGAGCCCCGTTACACCTTTTTTGTGTGTGAATCCTTCCACGACCCTTGTCAACCTCTTAGAAACCGGCCTTTGTGTTGTCTTCTCTTTTTGTCCGTGTCTCTAGCACTGGTACCATGTTCCATAATTATACAAACAACCAACTAGCCCAGCTGTCTACACTTAGCGACATACTTTCTAGTACATTGAGCCCCGTTACACCTTCTTTTTTGTGTGAATCCTTCCACGACCCTTGTCAACCTCTTAGAAACCGGCGTTTTTTGTTGTCTTCTCTTTTTGTCCATGTCTCTAGCACTGGTACCATGTTCCATAATTATGCAAACAACCAACTAGCCCAGCTGTCTACACTTAGCGACATACTTTCTAGTAAATTGAGCCCCGTTACACCTTCTTTTTTGTGTGTGAATCCTTCCACAACCCTTGTCAACCTCTTAGAAACCGGCGTTCGTGTTGTCGTTTCCCTTTGTCCTTGTCTCTTGCGCTAGTACCATGTTCCATAATAATGCAAACAACCAACTAGCCCAGCTGTCTACCCTTAGCGACATACTTTCTAGTACACTGAGCCCCGTTACACCTTCTTTTTCGTGTGTGAATCCTTACACGACCCTTGTCAACCTCTTAGAAACCGGCGTTCGTGTTGTCTTCTCCCTTTGTCCTTGTCTCTTGCGCTTGCACCATGTCCCATAATAATGCACACAACCAACTAGCCCAGCTGTCTACCCTTAGCTATATACTGTCTTGTACATTGAGCCCCGTTACACCTTCTTTTTCGTGTGTGATTCCTTCCACGATCCTTGTCAACCTCTTAGAAACTGGCGTTCGTGTTGTCTTCTTCCTTTGTCCTTGTCTCTTGCGCTGGTGCCATATTCCATAATAATGCAAACAACCAACTAGCCCAACTGTCTACGCTTAGCGACATACTTTCTAGTACATTGAGCCCCGTTACACCTTTTTTGTGTGTGAATCCTTCCACGACCCTTGTCAACCTCTTAGAAACCGGCCTTTGTGTTGTCTTCTCTTTTTGTCCGTGTCTCTAGCACTGGTACCATGTTCCATAATTATACAAACAACCAACTAGCCCAGCTGTCTACACTTAGCGACATACTTTCTAGTACATTGAGCCCCGTTACACCTTCTTTTTTGTGTGAATCCTTCCACGACCCTTGTCAACCTCTTAGAAACCGGCGTTTTTTGTTGTCTTCTCTTTTTGTCCTTGTCTCTTGCGCTTGCACCATGTCCCATAATAATGCAAACAACCAACTAGCCCAGCTGTCTACCCTTAGCGACTTACTTTCTAGTACATTGAGCCCCGTTACAACTTCTTTTTCGTGTGTGATTCCTTCCACGATCTTTGTCAACCTCTTAGAAACCGGCATTCGTGTTGTCTTTTCCCTTTGTCCTTGTCTCTTGCGCTAGTACCATGTTCCATAATAATGCAAACAACCAACTAGCCCAGCTGTCTACACTTAGCGACATACTTTCTAGTACATTGAGCCCCGTTACACCTTCTTTTTTGTGTGTGAATCCTTCCACGACCCTTGTCAACCTCTTAGAAACCGGCGTTCGTGTTGTCTTCTCCCTTTGTCCTTGTCTCTTGCGCTTGCACCATGTCCCATAATAATGCACACAACCAACTAGCCCAGCTGTCTACCCTTAGCGACATACTTTCTAGTACACTGAGCCCCGTTACACCTTCTTTTTCGTGTGTGATTCCTTCCACGATCCTAGTCAACCTCTTAGAAACTGGCGTTCGTGTTGTCTTCTTCCTTTGTCCTTGTCTCTTGCGCTGGGGCCATATTCCATAATAATGCAAACAACCAACTAGCCCAGCTGTCTACCCTTAGCGACATACTTTCTAGTACATTGAGCCCCGTTACACCTTTTTTGTGTGTGAATTCTTCCACGACCCTTGTCAACCTCTTAGAAACCGGCGTTTGTGTTGTCTTCTCTTTTTGTCCGTGTCTCTAGCACTGGTACCATGTTCCATAATTATGCAAACAACCGACTAGCCCAACTGTCTACACTTAGCGACATACTATCTAGTACATTGAGCCCCGTTACACCTTCTTTTTTGTGTGTGAATCCTTCCACAACCCTTGTCAACCTCTTAGAAACCGGCGTTCGTGTTGTCTTATGCCTTTGTCCTTGTCTCTTGCGCTAGTACCATGTTCCATAATAATGCAAACAACCAACTAGCCCAGCTGTCTACCTTTAGCGACATACTTTCTTGAGCCCCGTTACACCTTCTTTTTCGTGTGTGATTCCTCCCACGATTCTTGACAACCTCTTAGATACCGGCATTCGTGTTGTCTTCTCCCTTTGCCCTTGTCGCTAGCGCTGGTACCATGTTCCATAATAATGCAAACAACCAACTAGCCCAGCTGTCTACCCTTAGCGACATACTTTCTAGTACATCGAGCCCCGTTACACATTCTTTTTTGTGTGTGAATCCTTCCACGACCCTTGTCAACATCTTAGAAACCGTCGTTTGTGTTGTCTTCTCTTTTTGTCCATGTCTCTAGCACTGTTACCATGTTCCATAATTATGCAAACAACCAACTAGCCCAGCTGTCTACCCTTAGCGACATACTTTCTAGTACATTGAGCCCCGTTACACCTTCTTTTTCGTGTGTGATTCCTTCCACGATCCTTGTCAACCTCTTAGAAACTGGCGTTCGTGTTGTCTTCTTTCTTTGTCCTTGTCTCTTGCGCTGGTGCCATATTTCATAATAATGCAAACAACCAACTAGCCCAACTGTCTACGCTTAGCGACATACTTTCTAGTACATTGAGCCCCGTTACACCTTTTTGTGTGTGAATCCTACCACGACCCTTGTCAACCTCTTAGAAACCGGCCTTTGTGTTGTCTTCTCTTTTTGTCCGTGTCTCTAGCACTGGTACCATGTTCCATAATTATACAAACAACCAACTAGCCCAGCTGTCTACACTTAGCGACATACTTTCTAGTACATTGAGCCCCGTTACACCTTCTTTTTTGTGTGAATCCTTCCACGACCCTTGTCAACCTCTTAAAAACCGGCGTTTTTTGTGGTCTTCTCTTTTTGTCCATGTCTCTAGCACTGGTACCATGTTCCATAATTATGCAAACAACCAACTCGCCCAGCTGTTTACACTTAGCGACATACTTTCTAGTACATTGAGCCCCGTTACACCTTTTTTGTGTGTGAATCTTTCTACAACCCTTGTCAACCTCTTAGAAACTTGCGTTCGAGTTGTCTTCTCCCTTTGTCCTTGTCTCTTGCGCTAGTACCATGTTCCATAATAATGCGAACAACCAACTAGCCCAGCTGTCTACCCTTAGCGACATACTTTCTTGAGCCCCGTTACACCTTCTTTTTCGTGTGTGATTCCTCCCACGATCCTTGACAACCTCTTAGAAACCGGCATTCGTGTTGTCTTCTCCCTTTGTCCTTGTCGCTTGCGCTGGTACCATGTTCCATAATAATGCAAACAACCAACTAGCCCAGCTGTCTAGCCTTAGCGACATACTTTCTAGTACATTGAGCCCCGTTACACCTTCTTTTTCGTGTGTGATTCCTTCCACGATCCTTGTCAACCTCTTAGAAACCGGCGTTTGTGTTGTCTTCTCTTTTTGTCCATGTCTCTAGCACTGGTACCATGTTCCATAATAATGCAAAACAACCAACTAGCCCAGCTGTCTACCCTTAGCGACATATTTTCTAGTACATTGAGCCCCGTTACAACTTCTTTTTGTTTCTGATTCCTTCCACGATCCTTGTCAACCTCTTAGAAACCGGCATTCGTGTTGTCTTCTCCCTTTGTCCTTGTCTCTTGCGCTAGTACCATGTTCCATAATAATGCAAACAACCAACTAGCCCAGCTGTCTACACTTAGCGACATACTTTCTAGTACATTGAGCCCCGGTACACCTCCTTTTTTGTGTGTGAATCCTTACACGACCGTTGTCAACCTCTTAGAAACCGGCGTTCGTGTTGTCTTCTCCCTTTGTCCTTGTCTCTTGCGCTTGTACCATGTCCCATAATAATGCAAACAACCAACTAGCCCAGCTGTCTACCCTTAGCGACATACTTTCTAGTACATTGAGCCCCGTTACACCTTCTTTTTCGTGTGTGATTCCTTCCACGATCCTTGTCAACCTCTTAGAAACCGGCGTTTGTGTTGTCTTTTCTTTTTGTCCATGTCTCTAGCACTGGTACCATGTTCCATAATTATGCAAACAACCAACTAGCCCAGCTGTCTACCCTTAGCTATATACTGTCTTGTACATTGAGCCCCGTTACACCTTCTTTTTCGTGTGTGATTCCTTCCACGATCCTTGTCAACCTCTTAGAAACTGGCGTTCGTGTTGTCTTCTTCCTTTGTCCTTGTCTCTTGCGCTGGTGCCATATTCCATAATAATGCAAACAACCAACTAGCCCAACTGTCTACGCTTAGCGACATACTTTCTAGTACATTGAGCCCCGTTACACCTTTTTTGTGTGTGAATCCTTCCACGACCCTTGTCAACCTCTTAGAAACCGGCCTTTGTGTTGTCTTCTTTTTTTATCCGTGTCTCTAGCACTGGTACCATGTTCCATAATTATACAAACAACCAACTAGCCCAGCTGTCTACACTTAGCGACATACTTTCTAGTACATTGAGCCCCGTTACACCTTCTTTTTTGTGTGAATCCTTCCACGACCCTTGTCAACCTCTTAGAAACCGGCGTTTTTTGTTGTCTTCTCTTTTTGTCCATGTCTCTAGCACTGGTACCATGTTCCATAATTATGCAAACAACCAACTAGCCCAGCTGTCTACACTTAGCGACATACTTTCTAGTACATTGAGCCCCGTTACACCTTCTTTTTCGTGTGTGAATCCTTCCACAACCCTTGTCAACCTCTTAGAAACCGGCGTTCGTGTTGTCTTTTCCCTTTGTCCTTGTCTCTTGCGCTAGTACCATGTTCCATAATAATGCAAACAACCAACTAGCCCAGCTGTCTACCCTTAGCGACTTACTTTCTAGTACATTGAGCCCCGTTACGACTTATTTTTCGTGTGTGATTCCTTCCACGATCTTTGTCAACCTCTTAGAAACCGGCATTCGTGTTGTCTTTTCCCTTTGTCCTTGTCTCTTGCGCTAGTACCATGTTCCATAATAATGCAAACAACCAACTAGCCCAGCTGTCTACACTTAGCGACATACTTTCTAGTACATTGAGCCCCGTTACACCTTCTTTTTTGTGTGTGAATCCTTCCACGACCCTTGTCAACCTCTTAGAAACCGGCGTTCGTGTTCTCTTCTCCCTTTGTCCTTGTCTCTTGCGCTTGCACCATGTCCCGGAATAATGCAAACAACGAACTAGCCCAGCTGTCTACCCTTAGCGACATTCTTTCTAGCACATTGAGCCCCGTTACGACTTCTTTTTCGTGTGTTATTCTTTCCACGATCCTTGATAACCTCTTAGAAACCGGTATTCGTGTTGTCTTCTCCCTTTGTCCTTGTCGCTAGCGCTGGTACCATGTTCCATAATAAGGCAACCAACCAACTAGACCAGCTGTCTACCCTTAGCGACATACTTTCTAGTACATTGAGCCCCGTTACACATTCTTTTTTGTGTGTGAATCCTTCCACGACCCTTGTCAATATCTAAGAAACCGGCATTCGTGTTGTCTTCTCCCTTTTTCCTTGTCTCTTGCACTGGTGCCATGTTCCATAATAATGCAAACAACCAACTAGCCCAGCTGTCTACCCTTAGCGACATTCTTTCTAGCACATTGAGCCCCGTTACACCTTCTTTATCGTGTGTGATTCCTTCCACGATGCTTGTCAACCGCTTAGAAACCGGCATTCGTGTTGTCTTCTCCCTTTGTCCTTGTCTCTAGCGCTGGTACCATGTTCCATAATAAGGCAACCAACCAACTAGACCAGCTGTCTACCCTTAGCGACATACTTTCTAGTACATTGAGCCCCGTTACACCTTTTTTGTGTGTGAATCCTTCCAAGAACCATTGTCAACCTCTTAGAAACCGGCGTTTGTGTTGTCTTCTATTTTTGTCCGTGTCTCCAGCACTGGTACCATGTTTCATAATAATGCAAACAACCAACTAGCCCAGCTGTCTACCCTTAGCGACATACTTTCTAGTACATTGAGCCCCGTTACACCTTTTTTGTGTGTGAATTCTTCCACGACCCTTGTCAACCTCTTAGAAACCGGCGTTTGTGTTGTCTTCTCTTTTTGTCCGTGTCTCTAGCACTGGTACCATGTTCCATAATTATGCTAACAACCGACTAGCCCAGCTGTCTACACTTAGCGACATACTATCTAGTACATTGAGCCCCGTTACACCTTCTTTTTCGTGTGTGATTCCTCCCACGATTCTTGACAACCTCTTAGATACCGGCATTCGTGTTGTCTTCTCCCTTTGCCCTTGTCGCTAGCGCTGGTACCATGTTCCATAATAATGCAAAAAACCAACTAGCCCAGCTGTCTACCCTTAGCGACATACTTTCTAGTACATTGAGCCCCGTTACACATTCTTTTTTGTGTGTGAATCCTTCCACGACCCTTGTCAACATCTTAGAAACCGGCATTCGTGTTGTCTTCTCCCTTTTTCCTTGTCTCTTGCACTGGTGCCATGTTCCATAATAATGCAAACAACCAACTAGCCCAGCTGTCTACCCTTAGCGACATACTTTCTAGTACATTGAGCCCCGTTACACCGTTGTTGTGCGTGAATCCTTCCACGACCCTTGTCAACCTCTTAGAAACCGGCGTTTGTGTTGTCTTCTCTTTTTGTCCATGTCTCTAGCACTGTTACCATGTTCCATAATTATGCAAACAACCAACTAGCCCAGCTGTCTACCCTTAGCGACATACTTTCTAGTGCATTGAGCCCCGTTACACCTTCTTTTTCGTGTGTGATTCCTTCCACGATCCTTGTCAACCTCTTAGAAACTGGCGTTCGTGTTGTCTTCTTTCTTTGTCCTTGTCTCTTGCGCTGGTGCCATATTTCATAATAATGCAAACAACCAACTAGCCCAACTGTCTACGCTTAGCGACATACTTTCTAGTACATTGAGCCCCGTTACACCTTTTTGTGTGTGAATCCTACCACGACCCTTGTCAACCTCTTAAAAACCGGCCTTTGTGTTGTCTTCTCTTTTTGTCCGTGTCTCTAGCACTGGTACCATGTTCCATAATTATACAAACAACCAACTAGCCCAGCTGTCTACACTTAGCGACATACTTTCTAGTACATTGAGCCCCGTTACACCTTCTTTTTTGTGTGAATCCTTCCATGACCCTTGTCAACCTCTTAGAAACCGGCGTTTTTTGTGGTCTTCTCTTTTTGTCCATGTCTCTAGCACTGGTACCATGTTCCATAATTATGCAAACCACCAACTCGCCCAGCTGTTTACACTTAGCGACATACTTTCTAGTACATTGAGCCCCGTTACACCTTTTTTGTGTGTGAATCTTTCTACAACCCTTGTCAACCTCTTAGAAACTTGCGTTCGTGTTGTCTTCTCCCTTTGTCCTTGTCTCTTGCGCTGGTACCATGTTCCATAATAATGCAAACAACCAACTAGCCCAGCTGTCTAGCCTTAGCGACATACTTTCTAGTACATTGAGCCCCGTTACACCTTCTTTTTCGTGTGTGATTCCTTCCACGATCCTTGTCAACCTCTTAGAAACCGGCGTTTGTGTTGTCTTCTCTTTTTGTCCATGTCTCTAGCACTGGTACCATGTCCCATAATAATGCAAACAACCAACTAGCCCAGCTGTCTACCCTTAGCGACATATTTTCTAGTACATTGAGCCCCGTTACAACTTCTTTTTGTTTCTGATTCCTTCCACGATCCTTGTCAACCTCTTAGAAACCGGCATTCGTGTTGTCTTCTCCCTTTGTCCTTGTCTCTTGCGCTAGTACTATGTTCCATAATAATGCAAACAACCAACTAGCCCAGCTGTCTACACTTAGCGACATACTTTCTAGTACATTGAGCCCCGGTACACCTTCTTTTTTGTGTGTGAATCCTTACACGACCCTTGTCAACCTCTTAGAAACCGGCGTTCGTGTTGTCTTCTCCCTTTGTCCTTGTCTCTTGCGCTTGTACCATGTCCCATAATAATGCAAACAACCAACTAGCCCAGCTGTCTACCCTTAGCGACATACTTTCTAGTACATTGAGCCCCGTTACACCTTCTTTTTCGTGTGTGATTCCTTCCACGATCCTTGTCAACCTCTTAGAAACCGGCGTTCGTGTTGTCTTCTTCCTTTGTCCTTGTCTCTTGCGCTGGTGCCATATTCCATAATAATGCAAACAACCAACTAGCCCAACTGTCTACGCTTAGCGACATACTTTCTAGTACATTGAGCCCCGTTACACCTTTTTTGTGTGTGAATCCTTCCACGACCCTTGTCAACCTCTTAGAAACCGGCCTTTGTGTTGTCTTCTCTTTTTGTCCGTGTCTGTAGCACTGGTACCATGTTCCATAATTATACAAACAACCAACTAGCCCAGCTGTCTACACTTAGCGACATACTTTCTAGTACATTGAGCCCCGTTACACCTTCTTTTTTGTGTGAATCCTTCCACGACCCTTGTCAACCTCTTAGAAACCGGCGTTTTTTGTTGTCTTCTCTTTTTGTCCATGTCTCTAGCACTGGTACCATGTTCCATAATAATGCAAACAACCAACTAGCCCAGCTGTCTACCCTTAGCGACATACTTTCTAGTACACTGAGCCCCGTTAATCCTTCTTTTTTTGTGTGAATCCATCCAAGACCCTTGTCAACCTCTTAGAAACCGGCGTTCGTGTTGTCTTCTCCCTTTGTCCTTGTCTCTTGCGCTTGCACCATGTCCCATAATAATGCAAACAACGAACTAGCCCAGCTGTCTACCCTTAGCGACATTCTTTCTAGCACATTGAGCCCCGTTACACCTTCTTTTTCGTGTGTGATTCCCTCCACGATGCTTGTCAACCTCTTAGAAACCGGCATTCGTGTTGTCTTCTCCCTTTGTCCTTGTCTCTAGCGCTGGTACCATTTTCCATAATAAGGCAACCAACCAACTAGACCAGCTGTCTACCCTTAGCGACATACTTTCTAGTACATTGAGCCCCGTTACACCTTTTTTGTGTGTGAATCCTTCCAAGAACCATTGTCAACCTCTTAGAAACCGGCGTTTGTGTTGTCTTCTATTTTTGTCCGTGTCTCTAGCACTGGTACCATGTTCCATAATAATGCACACAACCAACTAGCCGAGCTGTCTACCCTTAGCGACATACTTTCTAGTACACTGAGCCCCGTTACACCTTCTTTTTTGTGTATGATTCCTTCCACGATCCTAGTCAACCTCTTAGAAACTGGCGTTCGTGTTGTCTTCTTCCTTTGTCCTTGTCTCTTGCGCTGAGGCCATATTCCATAATAATGCAAACAACCAACTAGCCCAGCTGTCTACCCTTAGCGACATACTTTCTAGTACATTGAGCCCCGTTACACCTTTTTTGTGTGTGAATTCTTCCACGACCCTTGTCAACCTCTTAGAAGCGGGCGTTTGTGTTGTCTTCTCTTTTTGTCTGTGTCTCTAGCACTGGTACCATGTTCCATAATTATGCAAACAACCGACTAGCCCAGCTGTCTACACTTAGCGACATACTTTCTAGTAGATTGAGCCCCGTTACACCTTTTTTGTGTGTGAATCCTTCCACAACCCTTGTCAACCTCTTAGAAACCGGCGTTCGTGTTGTCTGATTCCTTTGTCCTTGTCTCTTGCGCTAGTACCATGTTCCATAATAATGCAAACAACCAACTAGCCCAGCTGTCTACCCTTACCGACATACTTTCTTGAGCCCCGTTACACCTTCTTTTTCGTGTGTTATTCTTTTCACGATCCTTGACAACCTCTTAGAAACCGGCATACGTTTTGTCTTCTCCCTTTGTCCTTGTCGCTAGCGCTGGTACCATGTTCCATAATAAGGCAACCAACCAACTAGACCAGCTGTCTACCCTTAGCGACATACTTTCTAGTACATTGAGCCCCGTTACACATTCTTTTTTGTGTGTGAATCCTTCCACGACCCTTGTCAACATCTTAGAAACCGGCATTCGTGTTGTCTTCTCCCTTTTTCCTTGTCTCTTGCACTGGTGCCATGTTCCATAATAATGCAAACAACCAACTAGCCCAGCTGTCTACCCTTAGCGACATACTTTCTAGTACATTGAGCCCCGTTACACCTTCTTTTTTGTGTTTGAATCCTTCCACGACCCTTGTCAACCTATTAGAAACCGTCGTTTGTGTTGTCTTCTCTTTTTGTCCATGTCTCTAGCACTGGTACAATGTTCCATAATTATGCAAACAACCAACTAGCCCAGCTGTCTACCCTTAGCGACATACTTTCTAGTACATTGAGCCCCGTTACACCTTCTTTTTCGTGTGTGATTCCTTCCACGATCCTTGTCAACCTTTTAGAAACTGGCGTTCGTGTTGTCTTCTTCCTTTGTCCTTGTCTCTTGCGCTGGTGCCATATTCCATAATAATACAAACAACCAACTAGCCCAGCTGTCTACACTTAGCGACATACTTTCTAGTACACTGAGCCCCGTTACACCTTTTTTGTGTGTGATTCCTTCCACGATCCTAGCCAACCTCTTAGAAACTGGCGTTCGTGTTGTGTTCTTCCTTTTTTCTTGTCTCTTGCGCTGGGGCCATATTCCATAATAATGCAAACAACCAACTAGCCCAGCTGTCTACCCTTAGCGACATACTTTCTAGTACATTGAGCCCCGTTACACCTTCTTTTTTGTGTTTGAATCCTTCCACGACCCTTGTCAACCTCTTAGAAACCGTCGTTTGTGTTGTCTTCTCTTTTTGTCCATGTCTCTAGCACTGGTACAATGTTTCATAATTATGCAAACAACCAACTAGCCCAGCTGTCTACCCTTAGCGACATACTTTCTAGTACATTGAGCCCCGTTGCACCTTCTTTTTCGTGTGTGATTCCTTCCACGATCCTTGTCAACCTCTTAGAAACTGGCGTTCGTGTTGTCTTCTTCCTTTGTCCTTGTCTCTTGCGCTGGTGCCATATTCCATAATAATGCAAACAACCAACTAGCCCAACTGTCTACGCTTAGCGACATACTTTCTAGTACATTGAGCCCCGTTACACCTTTTTTGTGTGTGAATCCTTCCACGACCGTTGTCAACCTCTTAGAAACCGGCCTTTGTGTTGTCTTCTCTTTTTGTCCGTGTCTCTAGCACTGGTACCGTGTTCCATAATTATACAAACAACCAACTAGCCCAGCTGTCTACACTTAGCGACATACTTTCTAGTACATTGAGCCCCGTTACACCTTCGTTTTTGTGTGAATCCTTCCACGACCCTTGTCAACCTCTTAGAAACCGGCGTTTTTTGTTGTCTTCTCTTTTTGTCCATGTCTCTAGCACTGGTACCATGTTCCATAATTATGCAAACAACCAACTAGCCCAGCTGTCTACACTTAGCGACATACTTTCTAGTATATTGAGCCCCGTTGCACCTTCTTTTTTGTGTGTGAATCCTTCCACAACCCTTGTCAACCTCTTAGAAACCGGCATTCGGGTTGTCTTTTCCCTTTGTCCTTGTCTCTTGCGCTAGTACCATGTTCCATAATAAGGCAACCAACCAACTAGCCCAGCTGTCTACACTTAGCGACATACTTTCTAGTACATTGAGCCCCGTTACACCTTCTTTTTTGTGTGTGAATCCTTCCACGACCCTTGTCAACCTCTTAGAAACCGGCGTTCGTGTTGTCTTCTTCCTTTGTCCTTGTCTCTTGCGCTTGTACCATGTCCCATAATAATGCAAACAACCAACTAGCCCAGCTGTCTACCCTTAGCGACATTCTTTCTAGCACATTGAGCCCCGTTACACCTTCTTTTTCGTGTGTGATTCCTTCCACGATGCTTGTCAACCTCTTAGAAACTGGCGTTCGTGTTGCCTTCTTCCTTGGTCCTTGTCTCTTGCGCTGGGGCCATATTCCATAATAATGAAAACAACCAACTAGCCCAGCTGTCTACCCTTAGCGACATACTTTCTAGTACATTGAGCCCCGCTACACCGTTGTTGTGCGTGAATCCTTCCACGACCCTTGTCAACCTCTTAGAAACCGGCGTTTGTGTTGTCTTCTCTTTTTGTTCATGTCTCTAGCACTGGTACCATGTTCCATAATTATGCAAACAACAAACTAGCCCAGCTGTCTACCCTTAGCGACATCCTTTCTTGTACATTGAGCCCCGTTACACCTTCATTTTCGTGTGTGATTCCTTCCACGATCCTTGTCAACCTCTTAGAAACTGGCGTTCGTGTTGTCTTCTTCCTTTGTCCTTGTCTCTTGCGCTGGTGCCATATTCCATAATAATGCAAACAACCAACTAGCCCAACTGTCTACGCTTAGCGACATACTTTCTAGTACATTGAGCCCCGTTACACGTTTTTTGTGTGTGAATCCTTCCACGACCCTTGTCAACCTCTTAAAAACCGGCCTTTGTGTTGTCTTCTTTTTTTGTCCGTGTCTCTAGCACTGGTACCATGTTCCATTATTATACAAACAACCAACTAGCCCAGCTGTGTACACTTAGCGACATACTTTCTAGTACATTGAGCCCTGTTACACCTTCTTTTTTGTGTGAATCCTTCCACAACCCTTGTCAACCTCTTAGAAACCGGCGTTCGTGTTGTCTTTTCCCTTTGTCCTTGTCTCTTGCGCTTGCACCATGTCCCATAATAATGCAAACAACGAACTAGCCCAGCTGTCTACCCTTAGCGACATTCTTTCTAGCACATTGAGCCCCGTTACACCTTCTTTTTCGTGTGTGATTCCCTCCACGATGCTTGTCAACCTCTTAGAAACCGGCATTCGTGTTGTCTTCTCCCTTTGTCCTTGTCTCTAGCGCTGGTACCATTTTCCATAATAAGGCAACCAACCAACTAGACCAGCTGTCTACCCTTAGCGACATACTTTCTAGTACATTGAGCCCCGTTACACCTTTTTTGTGTGTGAATCCTTCCAAGAACCATTGTCAACCTCTTAGAAACCGGCGTTTGTGTTGTCTTCTATTTTTGTCCGTGTCTCTAGCACTGGTACCATGTTCCATAATAATGCACACAACCAACTAGCCGAGCTGTCTACCCTTAGCGACATACTTTCTAGTACACTGAGCCCCGTTACACCTTCTTTTTTGTGTATGATTCCTTCCACGATCCTAGTCAACCTCTTAGAAACTGGCATTCGTGTTGTCTTCTTCCTTTGTCCTTGTCTCTTGCGCTGAGGCCATATTCCATAATAATGCAAACAACCAACTAGCCCAGCTGTCTACCCTTAGCGACATACTTTCTAGTACATTGAGCCCCGTTACACCTTTTTTGTGTGTGAATTCTTCCACGACCCTTGTCAACCTCTTAGAAGCGGGCGTTTGTGTTGTCTTCTCTTTTTGTCCGTGTCTCTAGCACTGGTACCATGTTCCATAATTATGCAAACAACCGACTAGCCCAGCTGTCTACACTTAGCGACATACTTTCTAGTAGATTGAGCCCCGTTACACCTTTTTTGTGTGTGAATCCTTCCACAACCCTTGTCAACCTCTTAGAAACCGGCGTTCGTGTTGTCTTATTCCTTTGTCCTTGTCTCTTGCGCTAGTACCATGTTCCATAATAATGCAAACAACCAACTAGCCCAGCTGTCTACCCTTACCGACATACTTTCTTGAGCCCCGTTACACCTTCTTTTTCGTGTGTTATTCTTTTCACGATCCTTGACAACCTCTTAGAAACCGGCATACGTTTTGTCTTCTCCCTTTGTCCTTGTCGCTAGCGCTGGTACCATGTTCCATAATAAGGCAACCAACCAACTAGACCAGCTGTCTACCCTTAGCGACATACTTTCTAGTACATTGAGCCCCGTTACACATTCTTTTTTGTGTGTGAATCCTTCCACGACCCTTGTCAACATCTTAGAAACCGGCATTCGTGTTGTCTTCTCCCTTTTTCCTTGTCTCTTGCACTGGTGCCATGTTCCATAATAATGCAAACAACCAACTAGCCCAGCTGTCTACCCTTAGCGACATACTTTCTAGTACATTGAGCCCCGTTACACCTTCTTTTTTGTGTTTGAATCCTTCCACGACCCTTGTCAACCTATTAGAAACCGTCGTTTGTGTTGTCTTCTCTTTTTGTCCATGTCTCTAGCACTGGTACAATGTTTCATAATTATGCAAACAACCAACTAGCCCAGCTGTCTACCCTTAGCGACATACTTTCTAGTACATTGAGCCCCGTTACACCTTCTTTTTCGTGTGTGATTCCTTCCACGATCCTTGTCAACCTCTTAGAAACTGGCGTTCGTGTTGTCTTCTTCCTTTGTCCTTGTCTCTTGCGCTGGTGCCATATTCCATAATAATACAAACAACCAACTAGCCCAGCTGTCTACACTTAGCGACATACTTTCTAGTACACTGAGCCCCGTTACACCTTTTTTGTGTGTGATTCCTTCCACGATCCTAGCCAACCTCTTAGAAACTGGCGTTCGTGTTGTGTTCTTCCTTTTTTCTTGTCTCTTGCGCTGGGGCCATATTCCATAATAATGCAAACAACCAACTAGCCCAGCTGTCTACCCTTAGCGACATACTTTCTAGTACATTGAGCCCCGTTACACCTTCTTTTTTGTGTTTGAATCCTTCCACGACCCTTGTCAACCTCTTAGAAACCGTCGTTTGTGTTGTCTTCTCTTTTTGTCCATGTCTCTAGCACTGGTACAATGTTCCATAATTATGCAAACAACCAACTAGCCCAGCTGTCTACCCTTAGCGACATACTTTCTAGTACATTGAGCCCCGTTGCACCTTCTTTTTCGTGTGTGATTCCTTCCACGATCCTTGTCAACCTCTTAGAAACTGGCGTTCGTGTTGTCTTCTTCCTTTGTCCTTGTCTCTTGCGCTGGTGCCATATTCCATAATAATGCAAACAACCAACTAGCCCAACTGTCTACGCTTAGCGACATACTTTCTAGTACATTGAGCCCCGTTACACCTTTTTTGTGTGTGAATCCTTCCACGACCGTTGTCAACCTCTTAGAAACCGGCCTTTGTGTTGTCTTCTCTTTTTGTCCGTGTCTCTAGCACTGGTACCGTGTTCCATAATTATACAAACAACCAACTAGCCCAGCTGTCTACACTTAGCGACATACTTTCTAGTACATTGAGCCCCGTTACACCTTCGTTTTTGTGTGAATCCTTCCACGACCCTTGTCAACCTCTTAGAAACCGGCGTTTTTTGTTGTCTTCTCTTTTTGTCCATGTCTCTAGCACTGGTACCATGTTCCATAATTATGCAAACAACCAACTAGCCCAGCTGTCTACACTTAGCGACATACTTTCTAGTATATTGAGCCCCGTTGCACCTTCTTTTTTGTGTGTGAATCCTTCCACAACCCTTGTCAACCTCTTAGAAACCGGCATTCGGGTTGTCTTTTCCCTTTGTCCTTGTCTCTGCGCTAGTACCATGTTCCATAATAAGGCAACCAACCAACTAGCCCAGCTGTCTACACTTAGCGACATACTTTCTAGTACATTGAGCCCCGTTACACCTTCTTTTTTGTGTGTGAATCCTTCCACGACCCTTGTCAACCTCTTAGAAACCGGCGTTCGTGTTGTCTTCTTCCTTTGTCCTTGTCTCTTGCGCTTGTACCATGTCCCATAATAATGCAAACAACCAACTAGCCCAGCTGTCTACCCTTAGCGACATTCTTTCTAGCACATTGAGCCCCGTTACACCTTCTTTTTCGTGTGTGATTCCTTCCACGATGCTTGTCAACCTCTTAGAAACTGGCGTTCGTGTTGCCTTCTTCCTTGGTCCTTGTCTCTTGCGCTGGGGCCATATTCCATAATAATGAAAACAACCAACTAGCCCAGCTGTCTACCCTTAGCGACATACTTTCTAGTACATTGAGCCCCGCTACACCGTTGTTGTGCGTGAATCCTTCCACGACCCTTGTCAACCTCTTAGAAACCGGCGTTTGTGTTGTCTTCTCTTTTTGTTCATGTCTCTAGCACTGGTACCATGTTCCATAATTATGCAAACAACAAACTAGCCCAGCTGTCTACCCTTAGCGACATCCTTTCTTGTACATTGAGCCCCGTTACACCTTCATTTTCGTGTGTGATTCCTTCCACGATCCTTGTCAACCTCTTAGAAACTGGCGTTCGTGTTGTCTTCTTCCTTTGTCCTTGTCTCTTGCGCTGGTGCCATATTCCATAATAATGCAAACAACCAACTAGCCCAGCTGTCTACGCTTAGCGACATACTTTCTAGTACATTGAGCCCCGTTACACGTTTTTTGTGTGTGAATCCTTCCAAGAACCATTGTCAACCTCTTAGAAACCGGCGTTTGTGTTGTCTTCTATTTTTGTCCGTGTCTCTAGCACTGGTACCATGTTCCATAATAATGCACACAACCAACTAGCCGAGCTGTCTACCCTTAGCGACATACTTTCTAGTACACTGAGCCCCGTTACACCTTCTTTTTTGTGTATGATTCCTTCCACGATCCTAGTCAACCTCTTAGAAACTGGCGTTCGTGTTGTCTTCTTCCTTTGTCCTTGTCTCTTGCGCTGAGGCCATATTCCATAATAATGCAAACAACCAACTAGCCCAGCTGTCTACCCTTAGCGACATACTTTCTAGTACATTGAGCCCCGTTACACCTTTTTTGTGTGTGAATTCTTCCACGACCCTTGTCAACCTCTTAGAAGCGGGCGTTTGTGTTGTCTTCTCTTTTTGTCCGTGTCTCTAGCACTGGTACCATGTTCCATAATTATGCAAACAACCGACTAGCCCAGCTGTCTACACTTAGCGACATACTTTCTAGTAGATTGAGCCCCGTTACACCTTTTTTGTGTGTGAATCCTTCCACAACCCTTGTCAACCTCTTAGAAACCGGCGTTCGTGTTGTCTTATTCCTTTGTCCTTGTCTCTTGCGCTAGTACCATGTTCCATAATAATGCAAACAACCAACTAGCCCAGCTGTCTACCCTTACCGACATACTTTCTTGAGCCCCGTTACACCTTCTTTTTCGTGTGTTATTCTTTTCACGATCCTTGACAACCTCTTAGAAACCGGCATACGTTTTGTCTTCTCCCTTTGTCCTTGTCGCTAGCGCTGGTACCATGTTCCATAATAAGGCAACCAACCAACTAGACCAGCTGTCTACCCTTAGCGACATACTTTCTAGTACATTGAGCCCCGTTACACATTCTTTTTTGTGTGTGAATCCTTCCACGACCCTTGTCAACATCTTAGAAACCGGCATTCGTGTTGTCTTCTCCCTTTTTCCTTGTCTCTTGCACTGGTGCCATGTTCCATAATAATGCAAACAACCAACTAGCCCAGCTGTCTACCCTTAGCGACATACTTTCTAGTACATTGAGCCCCGTTACACCTTCTTTTTTGTGTTTGAATCCTTCCACGACCCTTGTCAACCTATTAGAAACCGTCGTTTGTGTTGTCTTCTCTTTTTGTCCATGTCTCTAGCACTGGTACAATGTTCCATAATTATGCAAACAACCAACTAGCCCAGCTGTCTACCCTTAGCGACATACTTTCTAGTACATTGAGCCCCGTTACACCTTCTTTTTCGTGTGTGATTCCTTCCACGATCCTTGTCAACCTCTTAGAAACTGGCGTTCGTGTTGTCTTCTTCCTTTGTCCTTGTCTCTTGCGCTGGTGCCATATTCCATAATAATACAAACAACCAACTAGCCCAGCTGTCTACACTTAGCGACATACTTTCTAGTACACTGAGCCCCGTTACACCTTTTTTGTGTGTGATTCCTTCCACGATCCTAGCCAACCTCTTAGAAACTGGCGTTCGTGTTGTGTTCTTCCTTTTTTCTTGTCTCTTGCGCTGGGGCCATATTCCATAATAATGCAAACAACCAACTAGCCCAGCTGTCTACCCTTAGCGACATACTTTCTAGTACATTGAGCCCCGTTACACCTTCTTTTTTGTGTTTGAATCCTTCCACGACCCTTGTCAACCTCTTAGAAACCGTCGTTTGTGTTGTCTTCTCTTTTTGTCCATGTCTCTAGCACTGGTACAATGTTCCATAATTATGCAAACAACCAACTAGCCCAGCTGTCTACCCTTAGCGACATACTTTCTAGTACATTGAGCCCCGTTGCACCTTCTTTTTCGTGTGTGATTCCTTCCACGATCCTTGTCAACCTCTTAGAAACTGGCGTTCGTGTTGTCTTCTTCCTTTGTCCTTGTCTCTTGCGCTGGTGCCATATTCCATAATAATGCAAACAACCAACTAGCCCAACTGTCTACGCTTAGCGACATACTTTCTAGTACATTGAGCCCCGTTACACCTTTTTTGTGTGTGAATCCTTCCACGACCGTTGTCAACCTCTTAGAAACCGGCCTTTGTGTTGTCTTCTCTTTTTGTCCGTGTCTCTAGCACTGGTACCGTGTTCCATAATTATACAAACAACCAACTAGCCCAGCTGTCTACACTTAGCGACATACTTTCTAGTACATTGAGCCCCGTTACACCTTCGTTTTTGTGTGAATCCTTCCACGACCCTTGTCAACCTGTTAGAAACCGGCGTTTTTTGTTGTCTTCTCTTTTTGTCCATGTCTCTAGCACTGGTACCATGTTTCATAATTATGCAAACAACCAACTAGCCCAGCTGTCTACACTTAGCGACATACTTTCTAGTATATTGAGCCCCGTTGCACCTTCTTTTTTGTGTGTGAATCCTTCCACAACCCTTGTCAACCTCTTAGAAACCGGCGTTCGGGTTGTCTTTTCCCTTTGTCCTTGTCTCTTGCGCTAGTACCATGTTCCATAATAAGGCAACCAACCAACTAGCCCAGCTGTCTACCCTTAGCGACATACTTTCTAGTACATTGAGCCCCGTTACACCTTCTTTTTTGTGTGTGAATCCTTCCACGACCCTTGTCAACCTCTTAGAAACCGGCGTTCGTGTTGTCTTCTTCCTTTGTCCTTGTCTCTTGCGCTTGTACCATGTCCCATAATAATGCAAACAACCAACTAGCCCAGCTGTCTACCCTTAGCGACATTCTTTCTAGCACATTGAGCCCCGTTACACCTTCTTTTTCGTGTGTGATTCCTTCCACGATGCTTGTCAACCTCTTAGAAACTGGCGTTCGTGTTGCCTTCTTCCTTGGTCCTTGTCTCTTGCGCTGGGGCCATATTCCATAATAATGAAAACAACCAACTAGCCCAGCTGTCTACCCTTAGCGACATACTTTCTAGTACATTGAGCCCCGCTACACCGTTGTTGTGCGTGAATCCTTCCACGACCCTTGTCAACCTCTTAGAAACCGGCGTTTGTGTTGTCTTCTCTTTTTGTTCATGTCTCTAGCACTGGTACCATGTTCCATAATTATGCAAACAACAAACTAGCCCAGCTGTCTACCCTTAGCGACATCCTTTCTTGTACATTGAGCCCCGTTACACCTTCATTTTCGTGTGTGATTCCTTCCACGATCCTTGTCAACCTCTTAGAAACTGGCGTTCGTGTTGTCTTCTTCCTTTGTCCTTGTCTCTTGCGCTGGTGCCATATTCCATAATAATGCAAACAACCAACTAGCCCAACTGTCTACGCTTAGCGACATACTTTCTAGTACATTGAGCCCCGTTACACGTTTTTTGTGTGTGAATCCTTCCACGACCCTTGTCAACCTCTTAAAAACCGGCCTTTGTGTTGTCTTCTTTTTTGTCCGTGTCTCTAGCACTGGTACCATGTTCCATTATTATACAAACAACCAACTAGCCCAGCTGTGTACACTTAGCGACATACTTTCTAGTACATTGAGCCCTGTTACACCTTCTTTTTTGTGTGAATCCTTCCACAACCCTTGTCAACCTCTTAGAAACCGGCGTTCGTGTTGTCTTTTCCCTTTGTCCTTGTCTCTTGCGCTAGTACCATGTTCCATAATAATGCAAACAACCAACTAGCCCAGCTGTCTACCCTTAGCGACTTACTTTCTAGTACATTGAGCCCCGTTACACCTTCTTTTTTGTGTGTGAATCCTTCCACGACCCTTGTCAACCTCTTAGAAACCGGCGTTCGTGTTGTGTTCTTCCTTTTCCTTGTCTCTTGCGCTGGGGCCATATTCCATAATAATGCAAACAACCAACTAGCCCAGCTGTCTACCCTTAGCGACATACTTTCTAGTACATTGAGCCCCGTTACACCGTTGTTGTGCGTGAATCCTTCCACGACCCTTGTCAACCTCTTAGAAACCGGCGTTTTTGTTGTCTTCTCTTTTTGTCCATGTCTCTAGCACTGGTACTATGTTCCATAATTATTCAAACAACCAACTAGCCCAGCTGTCAACCCTTAGCGACATCCTTTCTAGTACATTTAGCCCCGTTACACCTTTTTTCGTGTGTGATTCCTTCCACGACCCTTGTCAACCTCTTAGAAACCGGCGTTTTTTGTTGTCTTCTCTTTTTGTCCATGTCTCTAGCACTGGTACCATGTTCCATAATTATGCAAACAACCAACTAGCCCAGCTGTCTACACTTAGCGACATACTTTCTAGTACATTGAGCCCCGTTACACCTTCTTTTTTGTGTGTGAATCCTTCCACAACCCTTGTCAACCTCTTAGAAACCGGCGTTCGTGTTGTCTTTTCCCTTTGTCCTTGTCTCTTGCGCTAGTACCATGTTCTATAATAATGCAAACAACCAACTAGCCCAGCTGTCTACCCTTAGCGACTTACTTTCTAGTACATTGAGCCCCGTTACACATTCTTTTTTGTGTGTGAATCCTTCCACGACCCTTGTCAACATCTTAGAAACCGACATTCGTGTTGTCTTCTCCCTTTTTCCTTGTCTCTTGCACTGGTTCCATGTTCCATAAAAATGCAAACAACCAACTAGCCCAGCTGTCTACCCTTAGCGACATACTTTCTAGTACATTGAGCCCCGTTACACCGTTGTTGTGCGTGAATCCTTCCACGACCCTTGTCAACCTCTTAGTAACCGGCGTTTGTGTTGTCTTCTCTTTTTGTCCATGTCTCTAGCACTGGTACCATGTTCCATAATTATGCAAACAACCAACTAGCCCAGCTGTCTACCCTTAGCGACATACTTTCTAGTACATTGAGCCCCGTTACACCTTCATTTTTGTGTGTGATTCCTTCCACGATCCTAGCCAACCTCATAGAAACTGGCGTTCGTGTTGTGTTCTTCCTTTTTCCTTGTCTCTTGCGCTGGGGCCATATTCCATAATAATGCAAACAACCAACTAGCCCAGCTGTCTACCCTTAGCGACATACTTTCTAGTACATTGAGCCCCGTTACACCTTCTTTTTTGTGTTTGAATCCTTCCACGACCCTTGTCAACCTATTAGAAACCGTCGTTTGTGTTGTCTTCTCTTTTTGTCCATGTCTCTAGCACTGGTACAATGTTCCATAATTATGCAAACAACCAACTAGCCCAGCTGTCTACCCTTAGCGACATACTTTCTAGTACATTGAGCCCCGTTACACCTTCTTTTTCGTGTGTGATTCCTTCCACGATCCTTGTCAACCTCTTAGAAACTGGCGTTCGTGTTGTCTTCCTTTGTCCTTGTCTCTTGCGCTGGTGCCATATTCCATAATAATGCAAACAACCAACTAGCCCAACTGTCTACGCTTAGCGACATACTTTCTAGTACATTGAGCCCCGTTACACCTTTTTTGTGTGTGAATCCTTCCACGACCCTTGTCAACCTCTTAGAAACCGGCCTTTGTGTTGTCTTCTCTTTTTGTCCGTGTCTCTAGCACTGGTACCATGTTCCATAATTATACAAACAACCAACTAGCCCAGCTGTCTACACTTAGCGACATACTTTCTAGTACATTGAGCCCCGTTACACCTTCGTTTTTGTGTGAATCCTTCCACGACCCTTGTCAACCTCTTAGAAACCGGCGTTTTTTGTTGTCTTCTCTTTTTGTCCATGTCTCTAGCACTGGTACCATGTTCCATAATTATGCAAACAACCAACTAGCCCAGCTGTCTACGCTTAGCGACATACTTTCTAGTATATTGAGCCCCGTTACACCTTCTTTTTTGTGTGTGAATCCTTCCACAACCCTTGTCAACCTCTTAGAAACCGGCATTCGGGTTGTCTTTTCCCTTTGTCCTTGTCTCTTGCGCTAGTACCATGTTCCATAATAATGCAAACAACCAACTAGCCCAGCAGTCTACACTTAGCGACATACTTTCTAGTACATTGAGCCCCGTTACACCTTCTTTTTTGTGTGTGAATCCTTCCACGACCCTTGTCAACCTCTTAGAAACCGGCGTTCGTGTTGTCTTCTTCCTTTGTCCTTGTCTCTTGCGCTTGTACCATGTCCCATAATAATGCAAACAACCAACTAGCCCAGCTGTCTACCCTTAGCGACATTCTTTCTAGCACATTGAGGCCCGTTACACCTTCATTTTCGTGTGTGATTCCTTCCACGATCCTTGTCAACCTCTTAGAAACTGGCGTTCGTGTTGTCTTCTTCCTTTGTCCTTGTCTCTTGCGCTGGTGCCATATTCCATAATAATGCAAACAACCAACTAGCCCAACTGTCTACGCTTAGCGACATACTTTCTAGTAAATTGAGCCCCGTTACACGTTTTTTGTGTGTGAATCCTTCCACGACCCTTGTCAACCTCTTAAAAACCGGCCTTTGTGTTGTCTTCTTTTTTTGTCCGTGTCTCTAGCACTGGTACCATGTTCCATTATTATACAAACAACCAACTAGCCCAGCTGTGTACACTTAGCGACATACTTTCTAGTACATTGAGCCCTGTTACACCTTCTTTTTTGTGTGAATCCTTCCACAACCCTTGTCAACCTCTTAGAAACCGGCGTTCGTGTTGTCTTTTCCCTTTGTCCTTGTCTCTTGCGCTAGTACCATGTTCCATAATAATGCAAACAACCAACTAGCCCAGCTGTCTACCCTTAGCGACTTACTTTCTAGTACATTGAGCCCCGTTACACCTTCTTTTTTGTGTGTGAATCCTTCCACGACCCTTGTCAACCTCTTAGAAACCGGCGTTCGTGTTGTGTTCTTCCTTTTCCTTGTCTCTTGCGCTGGGGCCATATTCCATAATAATGCAAACAACCAACTAGCCCAGCTGTCTACCCTTAGCGACATACTTTCTAGTACATTGAGCCCCGTTACACCGTTGTTGTGCGTGAATCCTTCCACGACCCTTGTCAACCTCTTAGAAACCGGCGTTTTTGTTGTCTTCTCTTTTTGTCCATGTCTCTAGCACTGGTACTATGTTCCATAATTATTCAAACAACCAACTAGCCCAGCTGTCAACCCTTAGCGACATCCTTTCTAGTACATTTAGCCCCGTTACACCTTTTTTTCGTGTGTGATTCCTTCCACGACCCTTGTCAACCTCTTAGAAACCGGCGTTTTTTGTTGTCTTCTCTTTTTGTCCATGTCTCTAGCACTGGTACCATGTTCCATAATTATGCAAACAACCAACTAGCCCAGCTGTCTACACTTAGCGACATACTTTCTAGTACATTGAGCCCCGTTACACCTTCTTTTTTGTGTGTGAATCCTTCCACAACCCTTGTCAACCTCTTAGAAACCGGCGTTCGTGTTGTCTTTTCCCTTTGTCCTTGTCTCTTGCGCTAGTACCATGTTCTATAATAATGCAAACAACCAACTAGCCCAGCTGTCTACCCTTAGCGACTTACTTTCTAGTACATTGAGCCCCGTTACACATTCTTTTTTGTGTGTGAATCCTTCCACGACCCTTGTCAACATCTTAGAAACCGACATTCGTGTTGTCTTCTCCCTTTTTCCTTGTCTCTTGCACTGGTTCCATGTTCCATAAAAATGCAAACAACCAACTAGCCCAGCTGTCTACCCTTAGCGACATACTTTCTAGTACATTGAGCCCCGTTACACCGTTGTTGTGCGTGAATCCTTCCACGACCCTTGTCAACCTCTTAGTAACCGGCGTTTGTGTTGTCTTCTCTTTTTGTCCATGTCTCTAGCACTGGTACCATGTTCCATAATTATGCAAACAACCAACTAGCCCAGCTGTCTACCCTTAGCGACATACTTTCTAGTACATTGAGCCCCGTTACACCTTCATTTTTGTGTGTGATTCCTTCCACGATCCTAGCCAACCTCATAGAAACTGGCGTTCGTGTTGTGTTCTTCCTTTTTCCTTGTCTCTTGCGCTGGGGCCATATTCCATAATAATGCAAACAACCAACTAGCCCAGCTGTCTACCCTTAGCGACATACTTTCTAGTACATTGAGCCCCGTTACACCTTCTTTTTTGTGTTTGAATCCTTCCACGACCCTTGTCAACCTATTAGAAACCGTCGTTTGTGTTGTCTTCTCTTTTTGTCCATGTCTCTAGCACTGGTACAATGTTCCATAATTATGCAAACAACCAACTAGCCCAGCTGTCTACCCTTAGCGACATACTTTCTAGTACATTGAGCCCCGTTACACCTTCTTTTTCGTGTGTGATTCCTTCCACGATCCTTGTCAACCTCTTAGAAACTGGCGTTCGTGTTGTCTTCTTCCTTTGTCCTTGTCTCTTGCGCTGGTGCCATATTCCATAATAATGCAAACAACCAACTAGCCCAACTGTCTACGCTTAGCGACATACTTTCTAGTACATTGAGCCCCGTTACACCTTTTTTGTGTGTGAATCCTTCCACGACCCTTGTCAACCTCTTAGAAACCGGCCTTTGTGTTGTCTTCTCTTTTTGTCCGTGTCTCTAGCACTGGTACCATGTTCCATAATTATACAAACAACCAACTAGCCCAGCTGTCTACACTTAGCGACATACTTTCTAGTACATTGAGCCCCGTTACACCTTCGTTTTTGTGTGAATCCTTCCACGACCCTTGTCAACCTCTTAGAAACCGGCGTTTTTTGTTGTCTTCTCTTTTTGTCCATGTCTCTAGCACTGGTACCATGTTCCATAATTATGCAAACAACCAACTAGCCCAGCTGTCTACGCTTAGCGACATACTTTCTAGTATATTGAGCCCCGTTACACCTTCTTTTTTGTGTGTGAATCCTTCCACAACCCTTGTCAACCTCTTAGAAACCGGCATTCGGGTTGTCTTTTCCCTTTGTCCTTGTCTCTTGCGCTAGTACCATGTTCCATAATAATGCAAACAACCAACTAGCCCAGCAGTCTACACTTAGCGACATACTTTCTAGTACATTGAGCCCCGTTACACCTTCTTTTTTCTGTGTGAATCCTTCCAACACCCTTGTCAACCTCTTAGAAACCGGCGTTCGTGTTGTCTTCTTCCTTTGTCCTTGTCTCTTGCGCTTGTACCATGTCCCATAATAATGCAAACAACCAACTAGCCCAGCTGTCTACCCTTAGCGACATTCTTTCTAGCACATTGAGGCCCGTTACACCTTCTTTTTCGTGTGTGATTCCTTCCACGATCCTAGTCAACCTCTTAGAAACTGGCGTTCGTGTTGCCTTCTTCCTTGGTCCTTGTCTCTTGCGCTGGGGCCATATTCCATAATAATGCAAACAACCAACTAGCCCAGCTGTCTACCCTTAGCGACATACTTTCTAGTACATTGAGCCCCGTTACACCGTTGTTGTGCGTGAATCCTTCCACGACCCTTGTCAACCTCTTAGAAACCGGCGTTTGTGTTGTCTTCTCTTTTTGTCCATGTCTCTAGCACTGGTACTATGTTCCATAATTATGCAAACAACCAACTAGCCCAGCTGTCAACCCTTAGCGACATCCTTTCTAGTACATTGAGCCCCGTTACACCTTCTGTTTCGTGTGTGATTCCTTCCACGATCCTTGTCAACCTCTTTGAAACTGGCGTTCGTGTTGTCTTCTTCCTTTGTCCTTGTCTCTTGCGCTGGGGCCATATTCCATAATAATGCAAACAACCAACTAGCCCAGCTGCCTACCCTTAGCGACATACTTTCTAGTACATTGAGCCCCGTTGCACCTTTTTTGTGTGTGAATTCTTCCACGACCCTTGTCTACCTCTTAGAAACCGGCGTTTGTGTTGTCTTCTCTTTTTGTCCGTGTCTCTAGCACTGGTACCATGTTCCATAATTATGCAAACAACCAACTAGCCCAGCTGTCTACACTTAGCGACATACTTTCTAGTACATTGAGCCCCGTTACACCTTTTTTGTGTGTGAATCCTTCCACAACCCTTGTCAACCTCTTAGAAACCGGCGTTCGTGTTGTCTTATCCCTTTGTCCTTGTCTCTTGCGCTAGTACCATGTTCCATAATAATGCAAACAACCAACTAGCCCAGCTGTCTACCCTTAGCGACATACTTTCTTGAGCCCCGTTACACCTTCTTTTTCGTGTGTGATACCTCCCACGATCCTTGACAACCTCTTAGAAACCGGCATTCGTGTTGTCTTCTCCCTTTGTCCTTGTCGCTAGCGCTATTACCATGTTCCATAATAATGCAAACAACCAACTAGCCCAGCTGTCTACCCTTAGCAACATACTTTCTAGTACATTGAGCCCCGTTACACATTCTTTTTTGTGTGTGAATCCTTCCACGACCCTTGTCAACATCTTAGAAACCAGCATTCGTGTTGTCTTCTCCCTTTTTCCTTGTCTCTTGCACTGGTGCCATGTTCCATAATAATGCAAACAACCAACTAGCCCAGCTGTCTACGCTTAGCGACATACTTTCTAGTACATTGAGCCCCGTTACACCGTTGTTGTGCGTGAATCCTTCCACGACCCTTGACAACCTCTTAGAAACCGTCGTTTGTGTTGTCTTCTCTTTTTGTCCATGTCTCTTGCGCTAGTACCATGTTCCATAATTATGCAAACAACCAACTAGCCCAGCTGTCTACACTTAGCGACATACTTTCTAGTGTATTGAGCCCCGTTACACGTTCTTTTTTGTGTGTGAATCCTTCCACAACCCTTGTCAACCTCTTAGAAACCGGCATTCGGGTTGTCTTTTCCCTTTGTCCTTGTCTCTTGCGCTAGTACCATGTTCCATAATAATGCAAACAACCAACTAGCCCAGCTGTCTACACTTAGCGACATACTTTCTAGTACATTGAGCCCCGTTACACCTTGTTTTTTGTGTGTGAATCCTTCCACGACCCTTGTCAACCTCTTAGAAACCGGCGTTCGTGTTGTCTTCTTCCTTTGTCCTTGTCTCTTGCGCTTGTACCATGTCCCATAATAATGCAAACAACCAACTAGCCCAGCTGTCTACCCTTAGCGACATTCTTTCTAGCACATTGAGCCCCGTTACACCTTCTTTTTCGTGTGTGATTCCTTCCACGATCCTAGTCAACCTCTTAGAAACTGGCGTTCGTGTTGCCTTCTTCCTTGGTCCTTGTCTCTTGCGCTGGGGCCATATTCCATAATAATGCAAACAACCAACTAGCCCAGCTGTCTACCCTTAGCGACATACTTTCTAGTACATTGAGCCGCGTTACACCTTTTTTGTGTGTGAATTCTTCCACGACCCTTGTCAACCTCTTAGAAACCGGCGTTTGTGTTGTCTTCTCTTTTTGTCCGTGTCTCTAGCACTGGTACCATGTTCCATAATTATGCAAACAACCGACTAGCCCAGCTGTCTACACTTAGCGACATACTTTCTAGTACATTGAGCCCCGTTACACCTTCTTTTTTGTGTGTGAATCCTTCCACAACCCTTGTCAACCTCTTAGACACCGGCGTTCGTGTTGTCTTATCCCTTTGTCCTTGTCTCTTGCGCTAGTACCATGTTCCATAATAATGCGAACAACCAACTAGCCCAGCTGTCTACCCTTACCGACATACTTTCTTGAGCCCCGTTACACCTTCTTTTTCGTGTGTGATTCCTTCCACGATCCTTGACAACCTCTTAGAAACCGGCATTCGTGTTGTCTTCTCCCTTTGTCCTTGTCGCTAGCGCTGGTACCATGTTTCATATTAATGCAAACAACCAACTAGCCCAGCTGTCTACCCTTAGCGACATACTTTCTAGTACATTGAGCCCCGTTACACATTCTTTTTTGTGTGTGAATCCTTCCACGACCCTTGTCAACATCTTAGAAACCGGCATTCGTGTTGTCTTCTCCCTTTTTCCTTGTCTCTTGCACTGGTGCCATGTTCCATAATAATGCAAACAACCAACTAGCCCAGCTGTCTACCCTTAGCGACATACTTTCTAGTACATTGAGCCCCGTTACACCGTTGTTGTGCGTGAATCCTTCCACGACCCTTGTCAACCTCTTAGAAACCGGCGTTTGTGTTGTCTTCTCTTTTTGTCCATGTCTCTAGCACTGGTACTATGTTCCATAATTATGCAAACAACCAACTAGCCCAGCTGTCAACCCTTAGCGACATCCTTTCTAGTACATTGAGCCCCGTTACACCTTCTTTTTCGTGTGTGATTCCTTCCACGATCCTTGTCAACCTCTTAGAAACTGGCGTTCGTGTTGTCTTTTCCCTTTGTCCTTGTCTCTTGCGCTGGTGCCATATTCCATAATAATGCAAACAACCAACTAGCCTAACTGTCTACGCTTAGCAACATATTTTCTAGTACATTGAGCCCCGTTACACCTTTTTTGTGTGTGAATCCTTCCACGACCCTTGTCAACCTCTTAGAAACCGGCCTTTGTGTTGTCTTCTCTTTATGTCCGTGTCTCTAGCACTGGTACCATGTTCCATAATTATACAAACAACCAACTAGCCCAGCTGTCTACACTTAGCGACATACTTTCTAGTACATTGAGCCCCGTTACACCTTCTTTTTTGTGTAAATCCTTCCACGACCCTTGTCAACCTCTTAGAAACCGGCGTTTTTTGTTGTCTTCTCTTTTTGTCCATGTCTCTAGCACTGGTACCATGTTCCATAATTATGCAAACAACCAACTAGCCCAGCTGTCTACACTTAGCGACATACTTTCTAGTACATTGAGCCCCGTTACACCTTATTTTTTGTGTGTGAATCCTTCCACAACCCTTGTCAACCTCTTAGAAACCGGCGTTCGTGTTGTCTTTTCCCTTTGTCCTTGTCTCTTGCGCTAGTACCATGTTCCATAATAATGCAAACAACCAACTAGCCCAGCTGTCTACCCTTAGCGACTTACTTTCTAGTACATTGAGCCCCGTTAAAACTTCTTTTTCGTGTGTGATTCCTTCCACGATCCTTGTCAACCTCTTAGAAACCGGCATTCGTGTTGTCTTTTCCCTTTGTCCTTGTCTCTTGCGCTAGTTCCATGTTCCATAATAATGCAAACAACCAACTAGCCCAGCTGTCTACACTTAGCCACATACTTTCTAGTACATTGAGCCCCGTTACACCTTCTTTTTTGTGTGTGAATCCTTCCACGACCCTTGTCAACCTCTTAGAAACCGGCGTTCGTGTTGTCTTCTCCCTTTGTCCTTGTCTCTTGCGCTTGTACCATGTCCCATAATAATGCAAACAACCAACTAGCCCAGCTGTCTACCCTTAGCGACATTCTTTCTAGCACATTGAGCCCCGTTACACCTTCTTTTTCGTGTGTGATTCCTTCCACGATGCTTGTCAACCTCTTAGAAACCGGCATTCGTGTTGTCTTCTCCCTTTGTCCTTGTCTCTAGCGCTGGTACCATGTTCCATAATAGGGCAACCAACCAACTAGACCAGCTGTCTACCCTTAGCGACATACTTTCTAGTACATTGAGCCCCGTTACACCTTTTTTGTGTGTGAATCCTTCCAAGAACCATTGTCAACCTCTTAGAAACCGGAGTTTGTGTTGTCTTCTATTTTTGTCCGTGTCTCTAGCACTGGTACCATGTTCCACAATAATGCACACAACCAACTAGCCCAGCTGTCTACCCTTAGCGACATACTTTCTAGTACACTGAGCCCCTTACACCTTCTTTTTCGTGTGTTATTCCTTCCACGATCCTAGTCAACCTCTTTGAAACTGGCGTTCGTGTTGTCTTCTTCCTTTGTCCTTGTCTCTTGCGCTGGGGCCATATTCCATAATAATGCAAACAACCAACTAGCCCAACTGTCTACGCTTAGCGACATACTTTCTAGTACATTGAGCCCCGTTACACCTTTTTGTGTGTGAATCCTTCCACGACCCTTGTCAACCTCTTAGAAACCGGCCTTTGTGTTGTCTTCTCTTTTTGTCCGTGTCTCTAGCACTGGTACCATGTTCCATAATTATACAAACAACCAACTAGCCCAGCTGTCTACACTTAGCGACATACTTTCTAGTACATTGAGCCCCGTTACACCTTCTTTTTTGTGTGAATCCTTCCACGACCCTTGTCAACCTCTTAGAAACCGGCGTTCGTGTTGTCTTTTCCCTTTGTCCTTGTCTCTTGCGCTAGTACCATGTTCCATAATAATGCAAACAACCAACTAGCCCAGCTGTCTACCCTTAGCGACTTACTTTCTAGTACATTGAGCCCCGTTACACATTTTTTTTGTGTGTGAATCCTTCCACGACCCTTGTCAACATCTTAGAAACCGGCATTCGTGTTGTCTTCTCCCTTTTTCCTTGTCTCTTGCACTGGTGCCATGTTCCATAATAATGCAAACAACCAACTAGCCCAGCTGTCTACCCTTAGCGACATACTTTCTAGTACATTGAGCCCCGTTACACCGTTGTTGTGCGTGAATCCTTCCACGACCCTTGTCAACCTCTTAGTAACCGGCGTTTGTGTTGTCTTCTCTTTTTGTCCATGTCTCTAGCACTGGTACCATGTTCCATAATTATGCAAACAACCAACTAGCCCAGCTGTCTACCCTTAGCGACATACTTTCTTGAGCCCCGTTACACCTTCTTTTTCGTGTGTGATACCTCCCACGATCCTTGACAACCTCTTAGAAACCGGCATTCGTGTTGTCTTCTCCCTTTGTCCTTGTCGCTAGCGCTATTACCATGTTCCATAATAATGCAAACAACCAACTAGCCCAGCTGTCTACCCTTAGCAACATACTTTCTAGTACATTGAGCCCCGTTACACATTCTTTTTTGTGTGTGAATCCTTCCACGACCCTTGTCAACATCTTAGAAACCAGCATTCGTGTTGTCTTCTCCCTTTTTCCTTGTCTCTTGCACTGGTGCCATGTTCCATAATAATGCAAACAACCAACTAGCCCAGCTGTCTACGCTTAGCGACATACTTTCTAGTACATTGAGCCCCGTTACACCGTTGTTGTGCGTGAATCCTTCCACGACCCTTGACAACCTCTTAGAAACCGTCGTTTGTGTTGTCTTCTCTTTTTGTCCATGTCTCTTGCGCTAGTACCATGTTCCATAATTATGCAAACAACCAACTAGCCCAGCTGTCTACACTTAGCGACATACTTTCTAGTATATTGAGCCCCGTTACACGTTCTTTTTTGTGTGTGAATCCTTCCACAACCCTTGTCAACCTCTTAGAAACCGGCATTCGGGTTGTCTTTTCCCTTTGTCCTTGTCTCTTGCGCTAGTACCATGTTCCATAATAATGCAAACAACCAACTAGCCCAGCTGTCTACACTTAGCGACATACTTTCTAGTACATTGAGCCCCGTTACACCTTGTTTTTTGTGTGTGAATCCTTCCACGACCCTTGTCAACCTCTTAGAAACCGGCGTTCGTGTTGTCTTCTTCCTTTGTCCTTGTCTCTTGCGCTTGTACCATGTCCCATAATAATGCAAACAACCAACTAGCCCAGCTGTCTACCCTTAGCGACATTCTTTCTAGCACATTGAGCCCCGTTACACCTTCTTTTTCGTGTGTGATTCCTTCCACGATCCTAGTCAACCTCTTAGAAACTGGCGTTCGTGTTGCCTTCTTCCTTGGTCCTTGTCTCTTGCGCTGGGGCCATATTCCATAATAATGCAAACAACCAACTAGCCCAGCTGTCTACCCTTAGCGACATACTTTCTAGTACATTGAGCCGCGTTACACCTTTTTTGTGTGTGAATTCTTCCACGACCCTTGTCAACCTCTTAGAAACCGGCGTTTGTGTTGTCTTCTCTTTTTGTCCGTGTCTCTAGCACTGGTACCATGTTCCATAATTATGCAAACAACCGACTAGCCCAGCTGTCTACACTTAGCGACATACTTTCTAGTACATTGAGCCCCGTTACACCTTCTTTTTTGTGTGTGAATCCTTCCACAACCCTTGTCAACCTCTTAGACACCGGCGTTCGTGTTGTCTTATCCCTTTGTCCTTGTCTCTTGCGCTAGTACCATGTTCCATAATAATGCAAACAACCAACTAGCCCAGCTGTCTACCCTTACCGACATACTTTCTTGAGCCCCGTTACACCTTCTTTTTCGTGTGTGATTCCTTCCACGATCCTTGACAACCTCTTAGAAACCGGCATTCGTGTTGTCTTCTCCCTTTGTCCTTGTCGCTAGCGCTGGTACCATGTTTCATATTAATGCAAACAACCAACTAGCCCAGCTGTCTACCCTTAGCGACATACTTTCTAGTACATTGAGCCCCGTTACACATTCTTTTTTGTGTGTGAATCCTTCCACGACCCTTGTCAACATCTTAGAAACCGGCATTCGTGTTGTCTTCTCCCTTTTTCCTTGTCTCTTGCACTGGTGCCATGTTCCATAATAATGCAAACAACCAACTAGCCCAGCTGTCTACCCTTAGCGACATACTTTCTAGTACATTGAGCCCCGTTACACCGTTGTTGTGCGTGAATCCTTCCACGACCCTTGTCAACCTCTTAGAAACCGGCGTTTGTGTTGTCTTCTCTTTTTGTCCATGTCTCTAGCACTGGTACTATGTTCCATAATTATGCAAACAACCAACTAGCCCAGCTGTCAACCCTTAGCGACATCCTTTCTAGTACATTGAGCCCCGTTACACCTTCTTTTTCGTGTGTGATTCCTTCCACGATCCTTGTCAACCTCTTAGAAACTGGCGTTCGTGTTGTCTTTTCCCTTTGTCCTTGTCTCTTGCGCTGGTGCCATATTCCATAATAATGCAAACAACCAACTAGCCCAACTGTCTACGCTTAGCGACATATTTTCTAGTACATTGAGCCCCGTTACACCTTTTTTGTGTGTGAATCCTTCCACGACCCTTGTCAACCTCTTAGAAACCGGCCTTTGTGTTGTCTTCTCTTTTTGTCCGTGTCTCTAGCACTGGTACCATGTTCCATAATTATACAAACAACCAACTAGCCCAGCTGTCTACACTTAGCGACATACTTTCTAGTACATTGAGCCCCGTTACACCTTCTTTTTTGTGTAAATCCTTCCACGACCCTTGTCAACCTCTTAGAAACCGGCGTTTTTTGTTGTCTTCTCTTTTTGTCCATGTCTCTAGCACTGGTACCATGTTCCATAATTATGCAAACAACCAACTAGCCCAGCTGTCTACACTTAGCGACATACTTTCTAGTACATTGAGCCCCGTTACACCTTATTTTTTGTGTGTGAATCCTTCCACAACCCTTGTCAACCTCTTAGAAACCGGCGTTCGTGTTGTCTTTTCCCTTTGTCCTTGTCTCTTGCGCTAGTACCATGTTCCATAATAATGCAAACAACCAACTAGCCCAGCTGTCTACCCTTAGCGACTTACTTTCTAGTACATTGAGCCCCGTTACAACTTCTTTTTCGTGTGTGATTCCTTCCACGATCCTTGTCAACCTCTTAGAAACCGGCATTCGTGTTGTCTTTTCCCTTTGTCCTTGTCTCTTGCGCTAGTTCCATGTTCCATAATAATGCAAACAACCAACTAGCCCAGCTGTCTACACTTAGCCACATACTTTCTAGTACATTGAGCCCCGTTACACCTTCTTTTTTGTGTGTGAATCCTTCCACGACCCTTGTCAACCTCTTAGAAACCGGCGTTCGTGTTGTCTTCTCCCTTTGTCCTTGTCTCTTGCGCTTGTACCATGTCCCATAATAATGCAAACAACCAACTAGCCCAGCTGTCTACCCTTAGCGACATTCTTTCTAGCACATTGAGCCCCGTTACACCTTCTTTTTCGTGTGTGATTCCTTCCACGATGCTTGTCAACCTCTTAGAAACCGGCATTCGTGTTGTCTTCTCCCTTTGTCCTTGTCTCTAGCGCTGGTACCATGTTCCATAATAGGGCAACCAACCAACTAGACCAGCTGTCTACCCTTAGCGACATACTTTCTAGTACATTGAGCCCCGTTACACCTTTTTTGTGTGTGAATCCTTCCAAGAACCATTGTCAACCTCTTAGAAACCGGAGTTTGTGTTGTCTTCTATTTTTGTCCGTGTCTCTAGCACTGGTACCATGTTCCACAATAATGCACACAACCAACTAGCCCAGCTGTCTACCCTTAGCGACATACTTTCTAGTACACTGAGCCCCTTACACCTTCTTTTTCGTGTGTTATTCCTTCCACGATCCTAGTCAACCTCTTTGAAACTGGCGTTCGTGTTGTCTTCTTCCTTTGTCCTTGTCTCTTGCGCTGGGGCCATATTCCATAATAATGCAAACAACCAACTAGCCCAACTGTCTACGCTTAGCGACATACTTTCTAGTACATTGAGCCCCGTTACACCTTTTTGTGTGTGAATCCTTCCACGACCCTTGTCAACCTCTTAGAAACCGGCCTTTGTGTTGTCTTCTCTTTTTGTCCGTGTCTCTAGCACTGGTACCATGTTCCATAATTATACAAACAACCAACTAGCCCAGCTGTCTACACTTAGCGACATACTTTCTAGTACATTGAGCCCCGTTACACCTTCTTTTTTGTGTGAATCCTTCCACGACCCTTGTCAACCTCTTAGAAACCGGCGTTCGTGTTGTCTTTTCCCTTTGTCCTTGTCTCTTGCGCTAGTACCATGTTCCATAATAATGCAAACAACCAACTAGCCCAGCTGTCTACCCTTAGCGACTTACTTTCTAGTACATTGAGCCCCGTTACACATTTTTTTTTGTGTGTGAATCCTTCCACGACCCTTGTCAACATCTTAGAAACCGGCATTCGTGTTGTCTTCTCCCTTTTTCCTTGTCTCTTGCACTGGTGCCATGTTCCATAATAATGCAAACAACCAACTAGCCCAGCTGTCTACCCTTAGCGACATACTTTCTAGTACATTGAGCCCCGTTACACCGTTGTTGTGCGTGAATCCTTCCACGACCCTTGTCAACCTCTTAGTAACCGGCGTTTGTGTTGTCTTCTCTTTTTGTCCATGTCTCTAGCACTGGTACCATGTTCCATAATTATGCAAACAACCAACTAGCCCAGCTGTCTACCCTTAGCGACATACTTTCTAGTACATTGAGCCCCGTTACACCTTCTTTTTCGTGTGTGATTCCTTCCACGATCCTTGTCAACCTCTTAGAAACTGGCGTTCGTGTTGTCTTCTTTCTTTGTCCTTGTCTCTTGCGCTGGTGCCATATTCCATAATAATGCAAACAACCAACTAGCCCAACTGTCTACGCTTAGCGACATACTTTCTAGTACATTGAGCCCCGTTACACCTTTTTGTGTGTGAATCCTTCCACGACCCTTGTCAACCTCTTAGAAACCGGCCTTTGTGTTGTCTTCTCTTTTTGTCCGTGTCTCTAGCACTGGTACCATGTTCCATAATTATACAAACAACCAACTAGCCCAGCTGTCTACACTTAGCGACATACTTTCTAGTACACTGAGCCCCGTTACACCTTCTTTTTTGTGTGTGATTCCTTCCACGATCCTAGCCAACCTCATAGAAACTGCCGTTCGTGTTGTGTTCTTCCTTTTTCCTTGTCTCTTGCGCTGGGGCCATATTCCATAATAATGCAAACAACCAACTAGCCCAGCTGTCTACCCTTAGCGACATACTTTCTAGTACATTGAGCCCCGTTACACCTTCTTTTTTGTGTTTGAATCCTTCCACGACCCTTGTCAACCTCTTAGAAACCGTCGTTTGTGTTGTCTTCTCTTTTTGTCCATGTCTCTAGCACTGGTACAATGTTCCATAATTATGCAAACAACCAACTAGCCCAGCTGTCTACCCTTAGCGACATACTTTCTAGTACATTGAGCCCCGTTACACCTTCTTTTTCGTGTGTGATTCCTTCCACGATCCTTGTCAACCTCTTAGAAACTGGCGTTCGTGTTGTCTTCTTCCTTTGTCCTTGTCTCTTGCGCTGGTGCCATATTCCATAATAATGCAAACAACCAACTAGCCCAACTGTCTACGCTTAGCGACATACTTTCTAGTACATTGAGCCCCGTTACACCTTTTTTGTGTGTGAATCCTTCCACGACCCTTGTCAACCTCTTAGAAACCGGCCTTTGTGTTGTCTTCTCTTTTTGTCCGTGTCTCTAGCACTGGTACCATGTTCCATAATTATACAAACAACCAACTAGCCCAGCTGTCTACACTTAGCGACATACTTTCTAGTACATTGAGCCCCGTTACACCTTCGTTTTTGTGTGAATCCTTCCACGACCCTTGTCAACCTCTTAGAAACCGGCGTCTTTTGTTGTCTTCTCTTTTTGTCCATGTCTCTAGCACTGGTACCATGTTCCATAATTATGCAAACAACCAACTAGCCCAGCTGTCTACACTTAGCGACATACTTTCTAGTATATTGAGCCCCGTTACACCTTCTTTTTTGTGTGTGAATCCTTCCACAACCCTTGTCAACCTCTTAGAAACCGGCATTCGTGTTGTCTTCTCCCTTTGTCCTTGTCTCTAGCGCTGGTACCATGTTCCATAATTATGCAAACAACCAACTAGCCCAGCTGTCTACCCTTAGCGACATACTTTCTAGTACATTGAGCCCCGTTACACCTTCTTTTTCGTGTGTGATTCCTTCCACGATCCTTGTCAACCTCTTAGAAACCGGCGTTCGTGTTGTCTTCTTCCTTTGTCCTTGTCTCTTGCGCTGGTGCCATGTTCCATAATAATGCAAACAACCAACTAGCCCAGCTGTCTACGCTTAGCGACATACTTTCTAGTACATTGAGCCCCGTTACACCTTTTTTGTGTGTGAATCCTTCCACGACCCTTGTCAACCTCTTAGAAACCGGCCTTTGTGTTGTCTTCTCTTTTTGTCCGTGTCTCTAGCACTGGTACCATGTTCCATAATTATACAAACAACCAACTAGCCCAGCTGTCTACACTTAGCGACATACTTTCTAGTACACTGAGCCCCGTTACACCTTCTTTTTTGTGTGTGATTCCTTCCACGATCCTTGTCAACCTCTTAGAAACTGGCGTTCGTGTTGTCTTCTTCCTTTTTCCTTGTCTCTTGCGCTGGTGCCATATTCCATAATAATGCAAACAACCAACTAGCCCAGCTGTCTACCCTTAGCGACATACTTTCTAGTACATTGAGCCCCGTTACACCTTCTTTTTTGTGTGTGAATCCTTCCACGACCCTTGTCAACCTCTTAGAAACCGGCGTTTGTGTTGTCTTCTCTTTTTGTCCATGTCTCTAGCACTGGTACCATGTTCCATAATTATGCAAACAACCAACTAGCCCAGCTGTCTACCCTTAGCGACATACTTTCTAGTACATTGAGCCCCGTTACACCTTCTTTTTCGTGTGTGATTCCTTCCACGATCCTTGTCAACCTCTTAGAAACTGGCGTTCGTGTTGTCTTCTTCCTTTGTCCTTGTCTCTTGCGCTGGTGCCATATTCCATAATAATGCAAACAACCAACTAGCCCAACTGTCTACGCTTAGCGACATACTTTCTAGTACATTGAGCCCCGTTACACCTTTTTTGTGTGTGAATCCTTCCACGACCCTTGTCAACCTCTTAGAAACCGGCCTTTGTGTTGTCTTCTCTTTTTGTCCGTGTCTCTAGCACTGGTACCATGTTCCATAATTATACAAACAACCAACTAGCCCAGCTGTCTACACTTAGCGACATACTTTCTGGTACATTGAGCCCCGTTACACCTTCTTTTTTGTGTGTGAATCCTTCCACAACCCTTGTCAACCTCTTAGAAACCGGCATTCGGGTTGTCTTCTCTTTTTGTCCGTGTCTCTAGCACTGGTACCATGTTCCATAATTATACAAACAACCAACTAGCCCAGCTGTCTACACTTAGCGACATACTTTCTAGTACATTGAGCCCCGTTACACCTTCTTTTTTGTGTGAATCCTTCCACGACCCTTGTCAACCTCTTAGAAACCGGCGTTCGTGTTGTCTTTTCCCTTTGTCCTTGTCTCTTGCGCTAGTACCATGTTCCATAATAATGCAAACAACCAACTAGCCCAGCTGTCTACCCTTAGCGACTTACTTTCTAGTACATTGAGCCCCGTTACACATTTTTTTTGTGTGTGAATCCTTCCACGACCCTTGTCAACATCTTAGAAACCGGCATTCGTGTTGTCTTCTCCCTTTTTCCTTGTCTCTTGCACTGGTGCCATGTTCCATAATAATGCAAACAACCAACTAGCCCAGCTGTCTACCCTTAGCGACATACTTTCTAGTACATTGAGCCCCGTTACACCGTTGTTGTGCGTGAATCCTTCCACGACCCTTGTCAACCTCTTAGTAACCGGCGTTTGTGTTGTCTTCTCTTTTTGTCCATGTCTCTAGCACTGGTACCATGTTCCATAATTATGCAAACAACCAACTAGCCCAGCTGTCTACCCTTAGCGACATACTTTCTAGTACATTGAGCCCCGTTACACCTTCTTTTTCGTGTGTGATTCCTTCCACGATCCTTGTCAACCTCTTAGAAACTGGCGTTCGTGTTGTCTTCTTTCTTTGTCCTTGTCTCTTGCGCTGGTGCCATATTCCATAATAATGCAAACAACCAACTAGCCCAACTGTCTACGCTTAGCGACATACTTTCTAGTACATTGAGCCCCGTTACACCTTTTTGTGTGTGAATCCTTCCACGACCCTTGTCAACCTCTTAGAAACCGGCCTTTGTGTTGTCTTCTCTTTTTGTCCGTGTCTCTAGCACTGGTACCATGTTCCATAATTATACAAACAACCAACTAGCCCAGCTGTCTACACTTAGCGACATACTTTCTAGTACACTGAGCCCCGTTACACCTTCTTTTTTGTGTGTGATTCCTTCCACGATCCTAGCCAACCTCATAGAAACTGGCGTTCGTGTTGTGTTCTTCCTTTTCCCTTGTCTCTTGCGCTGGGGCCATATTCCATAATAATGCAAACAACCAACTAGCCCAGCTGTCTACCCTTAGCGACATACTTTCTAGTACATTGAGCCCCGTTACACCTTCTTTTTTGTGTTTGAATCCTTCCACGACCCTTGTCAACCTCTTAGAAACCGTCGTTTGTGTTGTCTTCTCTTTTTGTCCTTGTCTCTTGCGCTAGTACCATGTTCCATAATAATGCAAACAACCAACTAGCCCAGCTGTCTACACTTAGCGACATACTTTCTAGTACATTGAGCCCCGTTACACCTTCTTTTTTGTGTGTGAATCCTTCCACGACCCTTGTCAACCTCTTAGAAACGGTCGTTGTGTTGTCTTCTCTTTTTGTCCATGTCTCTAGCACTGGTACAATGTTCCATAATTATGCAAACGACCAACTAGCCCAGCTGTCTACCCTTAGCGACATACTTTCTAGTACATTGAGCCCCGTTACACCTTTTTTGTGTGTGAATCCTTCCACGACCCTTGTCAACCTCTTAGAAACCGGCCTTTGTGTTGTCTTCTCTTTTTGTCCGTGTCTCTAGCACTGGTACCATGTTCCATAATTATACAAACAACCAACTAGCCCAGCTGTCTACACTTAGCGAGATACTTTCTAGTACATTGAGCCCCGTTACACCTTCGTTATTGTGTGAATCCTTCCACGACCCTTGTCAACCTCTTAGAAACCGGCGTTTTTTGTTGTCTTCTCTTTTTGTCCATGTCTCTAGCACTGGTACCATGTTCCATAATTATGCAAACAACCAACTAGCCCAGCTGTCTACACTTAGCGACATACTTTCTAGTATATTGAGCCCCGTTACACCTTCTTTTTTGTGTGTGAATCCTTCCACAACCCTTGTCAACCTCTTAGAAACCGGCATTCGGGTTGTCTTTTCCCTTTGTCCTTGTCTCTTGCGCTAGTACCATGTTCCATAATAATGCAAACAACCAACTAGCCCAGCTGTCTACACTTAGCGACATACTTTCTAGTACATTGAGCCCCGTTACACCTTCTTTTTTGTGTGTGAATCCTTCCACGACCCTTGTCAACCTCTTAGAAACCGTCGTTTGTGTTGTCTTCTCTTTTTGTCCATGTCTCTAGCACTGGTACAATGTTCCATAATTATGCAAACAACCAACTAGCCCAGCTGTCTACCCTTAGCGACATACTTTCTAGTACATTGAGCCCCGTTACACCTTCTTTTTCGTGTGTGATTCCTTCCACGATCCTTGTCAACCTCTTAGAAACCGGCGTTCGTGTTGTCTTCTCCCTTTGTCCTTGTCTCTTGCGCTTGTACCATGTCCCATAATAATGCAAACAACCAACTAGCCCAGCTCTCTACCCTTAGCGACATTCTTTCTAGCACATTGAGCCCCGTTACACCTTCTTTTTCGTGTGTGATTCCTTACACGATGCTTGTCAACCTCTTAGAAACCGGCATTCGTGTTGTCTTCTTCCTTTGTCCTTGTCTCTAGCGCTGGTACCATGTTCCATAATAGGGCAACCAACCAACTAGACCAGCTGTCTACCCTTAGCGACATACTTTCTAGTACATTGAGCCCCGTTACACCTTTTTTGTGTGTGAATCCTTCCAAGAACCATTGTCAACCTCTTAGAAACCGGCGTTTGTGTTGTCTTCTATTTTTGTCCGTGTCTCTAGCACTGGTACCATGTTCCACAATAATGCACACAACCAACTAGCCCAGCTGTCTACCCTTAGCGACATACTTTCTAGTACACTGAGCCCCTTACACCTTCTTTTTCGTGTGTGATTCCTTCCACGATCCTAGTCAACCTCTTTGAAACTGGCGTTCGTGTTGTCTTCTTCCTTTGTCCTTGTCTCTTGCGCGGGGGCCATATTCCATAATAATGCAAACAACCAACTAGCCCAACTGTCTACGCTTAGCGACATACTTTCTAGTACATTGAGCCCCGTTACACCTTTTTGTGTGTGAATCCTTCCACGACCCTTGTCAACCTCTTAGAAACCGGCCTTTGTGTTGTCTTCTCTTTTTGTCCGTGTCTCTAGCACTGGTACCATGTTCCATAATTATACAAACAACCAACTAGCCCAGCTGTCTACACTTAGCGACATACTTTCTAGTACATTGAGCCCCGTTACACCTTCTTTTTTGTGTGAATCCTTCCACGACCCTTGCCAACCTCTTAGAAACCGGCGTTTTTTGTTGTCTTCTCTTTTTGTCCATGTCTCTAGCACTGGTACCATGTTCCATAATTATGCAAACAACCAACTAGCCCAGCTGTCTACACTTAGCGACATACTTTCTAGTACATTGAGCCCCGTTACACCTTCTTTTTTGTGTGTGAATCCTTCCACAACCCTTGTCAACCTCTTAGAAACCGGCGTTCGTGTTGTCTTTTCCCTTTGTCCTTGTCTCTTGCGCTAGTACCATGTTCCATAATAATGCAAACAACCAACTAGCCCAGCTGTCTACCCTTAGCGACTTACTTTCTAGTACATTGAGCCCCGTTACACATTCTTTTTTGTGTGTGAATCCTTCCACGACCCTTGTCAACATCTTAGAAACCGGCATTCGTGTTGTCTTCTCCCTTTTTCCTTGTCTCTTGCACTGGTGCCATGTTCCATAATAATGCAAACAACCAACTAGCCCAGCTGTCTACCCTTAGCGACATACTTTCTAGTACATTGAGCCCCGTTACACCGTTGTTGTGCGTGAATCCTTCCACGACCCTTGTCAACCTCTTAGTAACCGGCGTTTGTGTTGTCTTCTCTTTTTGTCCATGTCTCTAGCACTGGTACCATGTTCCATAATTATGCAAACAACCAACTAGCCCAGCTGTCTACCCTTAGCGACATACTTTCTAGTACATTGAGCCCCGTTACACCTTCTTTTTCGTGTGTGATTCCTTCCACGATCCTTGTCAACCTCTTAGAAACTGGCGTTCGTGTTGTCTTCTTTCTTTGTCCTTGTCTCTTGCGCTGGTGCCATATTCCATAATAATGCAAACAACCAACTAGCCCAACTGTCTACGCTTAGCGACATACTTTCTAGTACATTGAGCCCCGTTACACCTTTTTGTGTGTGAATCCTTCCACGACCCTTGTCAACCTCTTAGAAACCGGCCTTTGTGTTGTCTTCTCTTTTTGTCCGTGTCTCTAGCACTGGTACCATGTTCCATAATAATGCAAACAACCAACTAGCCCAGCTGTCTACACTTAGCGACATACTTTCTAGTACATTGAGCCCCGTTACACCTTCTTTTTTGTGTGTGAATCCTTCCACGACCCTTGTCAACCTCTTAGAAACCGTCGTTTGTGTTGTCTTCTCTTTTTGTCCATGTCTCTAGCACTGGTACCATGTTCCATAATTATGCAAACAACCAACTAGCCCAGCTGTCTACCCTTAGCGACATACTTTCTAGTACATTGAGCCCCGTTACACCTTCTTTTTCGTGTGTGATTCCTTCCACGATCCTTGTCAACCTCTTAGAAACCGGCGTTCGTGTTGTCTTCTCCCTTTGTCCTTGTCTCTTGCGCTTGTACCATGTCCCATAATAATGCAAACAACCAACTAGCCCAGCTCTCTACCCTTAGCGACATTCTTTCTAGCACATTGAGCCCCGTTACACCTTCTTTTTCGTGTGTGATTCCTTCCACGATCCTTGTCAACCTCTTAGAAACCGGCATTCGTGTTGTCTTCTTCCTTTGTCCTTGTCTCTAGCGCTGGTACCATGTTCCATAATAGGGCAACCAACCAACTAGACCAGCTGTCTACCCTTAGCGACATACTTTCTAGTACATTGAGCCCCGTTACACCTTTTTTGTGTGTGAATCCTTCCACGAACCTTGTCAACCTCTTAGAAACCGGCGTTTGTGTTGTCTTCTCTTTTTGTCCGTGTCTCTAGCACTGGTACCATGTTCCACAATAATGCACACAACCAACTAGCCCAGCTGTCTACCCTTAGCGACATACTTTCTAGTACACTGAGCCCCTTACACCTTCTTTTTCGTGTGTGATTCCTTCCACGATCCTAGTCAACCTCTTTGAAACTGGCGTTCGTGTTGTCTTCTTCCTTTGTCCTTGTCTCTTGCGCGGGGGCCATATTCCATAATAATGCAAACAACCAACTAGCCCAACTGTCTACGCTTAGCGACATACTTTCTAGTACATTGAGCCCCGTTACACCTTTTTGTGTGTGAATCCTTCCACGACCCTTGTCAACCTCTTAGAAACCGGCCTTTGTGTTGTCTTCTCTTTTTGTCCGTGTCTCTAGCACTGGTACCATGTTCCATAATTATACAAACAACCAACTAGCCCAGCTGTCTACACTTAGCGACATACTTTCTAGTACATTGAGCCCCGTTACACCTTCTTTTTTGTGTGAATCCTTCCACGACCCTTGCCAACCTCTTAGAAACCGGCGTTTTTTGTTGTCTTCTCTTTTTGTCCATGTCTCTAGCACTGGTACCATGTTCCATAATTATGCAAACAACCAACTAGCCCAGCTGTCTACACTTAGCGACATACTTTCTAGTACATTGAGCCCCGTTACACCTTCTTTTTTGTGTGTGAATCCTTCCACAACCCTTGTCAACCTCTTAGAAACCGGCGTTCGTGTTGTCTTTTCCCTTTGTCCTTGTCTCTTGCGCTAGTACCATGTTCCATAATAATGCAAACAACCAACTAGCCCAGCTGTCTACCCTTAGCGACTTACTTTCTAGTACATTGAGCCCCGTTACACATTCTTTTTTGTGTGTGAATCCTTCCACGACCCTTGTCAACATCTTAGAAACCGGCATTCGTGTTGTCTTCTCCCTTTTTCCTTGTCTCTTGCACTGGTGCCATGTTCCATAATAATGCAAACAACCAACTAGCCCAGCTGTCTACCCTTAGCGACATACTTTCTAGTACATTGAGCCCCGTTACACCGTTGTTGTGCGTGAATCCTTCCACGACCCTTGTCAACCTCTTAGTAACCGGCGTTTGTGTTGTCTTCTCTTTTTGTCCATGTCTCTAGCACTGGTACCATGTTCCATAATTATGCAAACAACCAACTAGCCCAGCTGTCTACCCTTAGCGACATACTTTCTAGTACATTGAGCCCCGTTACACCTTCTTTTTCGTGTGTGATTCCTTCCACGATCCTTGTCAACCTCTTAGAAACTGGCGTTCGTGTTGTCTTCTTTCTTTGTCCTTGTCTCTTGCGCTGGTGCCATATTCCATAATAATGCAAACAACCAACTAGCCCAACTGTCTACGCTTAGCGACATACTTTCTAGTACATTGAGCCCCGTTACACCTTTTTGTGTGTGAATCCTTCCACGACCCTTGTCAACCTCTTAGAAACCGGCCTTTGTGTTGTCTTCTCTTTTTGTCCGTGTCTCTAGCACTGGTACCATGTTTCATAATTATACAAACAACCAACTAGCCCAGCTGTCTACACTTAGCGACATACTTTCTAGTACACTGAGCCCCGTTACACCTTCTTTTTTGTGTGTGATTCCTTCCACGATCCTAGCCAACCTCATAGAAACTGCCGTTCGTGTTGTGTTCTTCCTTTTTCCTTGTCTCTTGCGCTGGGGCCATATTCCATAATAATGCAAACAACCAACTAGCCCAGCTGTCTACCCTTAGCGACATACTTTCTAGTACATTGAGCCCCGTTACACCTTCTTTTTTGTGTTTGAATCCTTCCACGACCCTTGTCAACCTCTTAGAAACCGTCGTTTGTGTTGTCTTCTCTTTTTGTCCATGTCTCTAGCACTGGTACAATGTTCCATAATTATGCAAACAACCAACTAGCCCAGCTGTCTACCCTTAGCGACATACTTTCTAGTACATTGAGCCCCGTTACACCTTCTTTTTCGTGTGTGATTCCTTCCACGATCCTTGTCAACCTCTTAGAAACTGGCGTTCGTGTTGTCTTCTTCCTTTGTCCTTGTCTCTTGCGCTGGTGCCATATTCCATAATAATGCAAACAACCAACTAGCCCAACTGTCTACGCTTAGCGACATACTTTCTAGTACATTGAGCCCCGTTACACCTTTTTTGTGTGTGAATCCTTCCACGACCCTTGTCAACCTCTTAGAAACCGGCCTTTGTGTTGTCTTCTCTTTTTGTCCGTGTCTCTAGCACTGGTACCATGTTCCATAATTATACAAACAACCAACTAGCCCAGCTGTCTACACTTAGCGACATACTTTCTAGTACATTGAGCCCCGTTACACCTTCGTTTTTGTGTGAATCCTTCCACGACCCTTGTCAACCTCTTAGAAACCGGCGTTTTTTGTTGTCTTCTCTTTTTGTCCATGTCTCTAGCACTGGTACCATGTTCCATAATTATGCAAACAACCAACTAGCCCAGCTGTCTACACTTAGCGACATACTTTCTAGTATATTGAGCCCCGTTACACCTTCTTTTTTGTGTGTGAATCCTTCCACAACCCTTGTCAACCTCTTAGAAACCGGCATTCGGGTTGTCTTTTCCCTTTGTCCTTGTCTCTTGCGCTAGTACCATGTTCCATAATAATGCAAACAACCAACTAGCCCAGCTGTCTACACTTAGCGACATACTTTCTAGTACATTGAGCCCCGTCACACCTTCTTTTTTGTGTGTGAATCCTTCCACGACCCTTGTCAACCTCTTAGAAACCGTCGTTTGTGTTGTCTTCTCTTTTTGTCCATGTCTCTAGCACTGGTACAATGTTCCATAATTATGCAAACAACCAACTAGCCCAGCTGTCTACCCTTAGCGACATACTTTCTAGTACATTGAGCCCCGTTACACCTTCTTTTTCGTGTGTGATTCCTTCCACGATCCTTGTCAACCTCTTAGAAACTGGCGTTCGTGTTGTCTTCTTCCTTTGTCCTTGTCTCTTGCGCTGGTGCCATATTCCATAATAATGCAAACAACCAACTAGCCCAACTGTCTACGCTTAGCGACATACTTTCTAGTACATTGAGCCCCGTTACACCTTTTTTGTGTGTGAATCCTTCCACGACCCTTGTAAACCTCTTAGAAACCGGCCTTTGTGTTGTCTTCTCTTTTTGTCCGTGTCTCTAGCACTGGTACCATGTTCCACAATAATGCACACAACCAACTAGCCCAGCTGTCTACCCTTAGCGACATACTTTCTAGTACACTGAGCCCCTTACACCTTCTTTTTCGTGTGTGATTCCTTCCACGATCCTAGTCAACCTCTTTGAAACTGGCGTTCGTGTTGTCTTCTTCCTTTGTCCTTGTCTCTTGCGCGGGGGCCATATTCCATAATAATGCAAACAACCAACTAGCCCAACTGTCTACGCTTAGCGACATACTTTCTAGTACATTGAGCCCCGTTACACCTTTTTGTGTGTGAATCCTTCCACGACCCTTGTCAACCTCTTAGAAACCGGCCTTTGTGTTGTCTTCTCTTTTTGTCCGTGTCTCTAGCACTGGTACCATGTTCCATAATTATACAAACAACCAACTAGCCCAGCTGTCTACACTTAGCGACATACTTTCTAGTACATTGAGCCCCGTTACACCTTCTTTTTTGTGTGTGAATCCTTCCACAACCCTTGTCAACCTCTTAGAAACCGGCGTTCGTGTTGTCTTTTCCCTTTGTCCTTGTCTCTTGCGCTAGTACCATGTTCCATAATAATGCAAACAACCAACTAGCCCAGCTGTCTACCCTTAGCGACTTACTTTCTAGTACATTGAGCCCCGTTACACATTCTTTTTTGTGTGTGAATCCTTCCACGACCCTTGTCAACATCTTAGAAACCGGCATTCGTGTTGTCTTCTCCCTTTTTCCTTGTCTCTTGCACTGGTGCCATGTTCCATAATAATGCAAACAACCAACTAGCCCAGCTGTCTACCCTTAGCGACATACTTTCTAGTACATTGAGCCCCGTTACACCGTTGTTGTGCGTGAATCCTTCCACGACCCTTGTCAACCTCTTAGTAACCGGCGTTTGTGTTGTCTTTTCTTTTTGTCCATGTCTCTAGCACTGGTACCATGTTCCATAATTATGCAAACAACCAACTAGCCCAGCTGTCTACCCTTAGCGACATACTTTCTAGTACATTGAGCCCCGTTACACCTTCTTTTTCGTGTGTGATTCCTTCCACGATCCTTGTCAACCTCTTAGAAACTGGCGTTCGTGTTGTCTTCTTTCTTTGTCCTTGTCTCTTGCGCTGGTGCCATATTCCATAATAATGCAAACAACCAACTAGCCCAACTGTCTACGCTTAGCGACATACTTTCTAGTACATTGAGCCCCGTTACACCTTTTTGTGTGTGAATCCTTCCACGACCCTTGTCAACCTCTTAGAAACCGGCCTTTGTGTTGTCTTCTCTTTTTGTCCGTGTCTCTAGCACTGGTACCATGTTTCATAATTATACAAACAACCAACTAGCCCAGCTGTCTACACTTAGCGACATACTTTCTAGTACACTGAGCCCCGTTACACCTTCTTTTTTGTGTGTGATTCCTTCCACGATCCTAGCCAACCTCATAGAAACTGCCGTTCGTGTTGTGTTCTTCCTTTTTCCTTGTCTCTTGCGCTGGGGCCATATTCCATAATAATGCAAACAACCAACTAGCCCAGCTGTCTACCCTTAGCGACATACTTTCTAGTACATTGAGCCCCGTTACACCTTCTTTTTTGTGTTTGAATCCTTCCACGACCCTTGTCAACCTCTTAGAAACCGTCGTTTGTGTTGTCTTCTCTTTTTGTCCATGTCTCTAGCACTGGTACAATGTTCCATAATTATGCAAACAACCAACTAGCCCAGCTGTCTACCCTTAGCGACATACTTTCTAGTACATTGAGCCCCGTTACACCTTCTTTTTCGTGTGTGATTCCTTCCACGATCCTTGTCAACCTCTTAGAAACTGGCGTTCGTGTTGTCTTCTTCCTTTGTCCTTGTCTCTTGCGCTGGTGCCATATTCCATAATAATGCAAACAACCAACTAGCCCAACTGTCTACGCTTAGCGACATACTTTCTAGTACATTGAGCCCCGTTACACCTTTTTTGTGTGTGAATCCTTCCACGACCCTTGTCAACCTCTTAGAAACCGGCCTTTGTGTTGTCTTCTCTTTTTGTCCGTGTCTCTAGCACTGGTACCATGTTCCACAATAATGCACACAACCAACTAGCCCAGCTGTCTACCCTTAGCGACATACTTTCTAGTACACTGAGCCCCTTACACCTTCTTTTTCGTGTGTGATTCCTTCCACGATCCTAGTCAACCTCTTTGAAACTGGCGTTCGTGTTGTCTTCTTCCTTTGTCCTTGTCTCTTGCGCGGGGGCCATATTCCATAATAATGCAAACAACCAACTAGCCCAACTGTCTACGCTTAGCGACATACTTTCTAGTACATTGAGCCCCGTTACACCTTTTTGTGTGTGAATCCTTCCACGACCCTTGTCAACCTCTTAGAAACCGGCCTTTGTGTTGTCTTCTCTTTTTGTCCGTGTCTCTAGCACTGGTACCATGTTCCATAATTATACAAACAACCAACTAGCCCAGCTGTCTACACTTAGCGACATACTTTCTAGTACATTGAGCCCCGTTACACCTTCTTTTTTGTGTGAATCCTTCCACGACCCTTGCCAACCTCTTAGAAACCGGCGTTTTTTGTTGTCTTCTCTTTTTGTCCATGTCTCTAGCACTGGTACCATGTTCCATAATTATGCAAACAACCAACTAGCCCAGCTGTCTACACTTAGCGACATACTTTCTAGTACATTGAGCCCCGTTACACCTTCTTTTTTGTGTGTGAATCCTTCCACAACCCTTGTCAACCTCTTAGAAACCGGCGTTCGTGTTGTCTTTTCCCTTTGTCCTTGTCTCTTGCGCTAGTACCATGTTCCATAATAATGCAAACAACCAACTAGCCCAGCTGTCTACCCTTAGCGACTTACTTTCTAGTACATTGAGCCCCGTTACACATTCTTTTTTGTGTGTGAATCCTTCCACGACCCTTGTCAACATCTTAGAAACCGGCATTCGTGTTGTCTTCTCCCTTTTTCCTTGTCTCTTGCACTGGTGCCATGTTCCATAATAATGCAAACAACCAACTAGCCCAGCTGTCTACCCTTAGCGACATACTTTCTAGTACATTGAGCCCCGTTACACCGTTGTTGTGCGTGAATCCTTCCACGACCCTTGTCAACCTCTTAGTAACCGGCGTTTGTGTTGTCTTCTCTTTTTGTCCATGTCTCTAGCACTGGTACCATGTTCCATAATTATGCAAACAACCAACTAGCCCAGCTGTCTACCCTTAGCGACATACTTTCTAGTACATTGAGCCCCGTTACACCTTCTTTTTCGTGTGTGATTCCTTCCACGATCCTTGTCAACCTCTTAGAAACTGGCGTTCGTGTTGTCTTCTTTCTTTGTCCTTGTCTCTTGCGCTGGTGCCATATTCCATAATAATGCAAACAACCAACTAGCCCAACTGTCTACGCTTAGCGACATACTTTCTAGTACATTGAGCCCCGTTACACCTTTTTGTGTGTGAATCCTTCCACGACCCTTGTCAACCTCTTAGAAACCGGCCTTTGTGTTGTCTTCTCTTTTTGTCCGTGTCTCTAGCACTGGTACCATGTTTCATAATTATACAAACAACCAACTAGCCCAGCTGTCTACACTTAGCGACATACTTTCTAGTACACTGAGCCCCGTTACACCTTCTTTTTTGTGTGTGATTCCTTCCACGATCCTAGCCAACCTCATAGAAACTGCCGTTCGTGTTGTGTTCTTCCTTTTTCCTTGTCTCTTGCGCTGGGGCCATATTCCATAATAATGCAAACAACCAACTAGCCCAGCTGTCTACCCTTAGCGACATACTTTCTAGTACATTGAGCCCCGTTACACCTTCTTTTTTGTGTTTGAATCCTTCCACGACCCTTGTCAACCTCTTAGAAACCGTCGTTTGTGTTGTCTTCTCTTTTTGTCCATGTCTCTAGCACTGGTACAATGTTCCATAATTATGCAAACAACCAACTAGCCCAGCTGTCTACCCTTAGCGACATACTTTCTAGTACATTGAGCCCCGTTACACCTTCTTTTTCGTGTGTGATTCCTTCCACGATCCTTGTCAACCTCTTAGAAACTGGCGTTCGTGTTGTCTTCTTCCTTTGTCCTTGTCTCTTGCGCTGGTGCCATATTCCATAATAATGCAAACAACCAACTAGCCCAACTGTCTACGCTTAGCGACATACTTTCTAGTACATTGAGCCCCGTTACACCTTTTTTGTGTGTGAATCCTTCCACGACCCTTGTCAACCTCTTAGAAACCGGCCTTTGTGTTGTCTTCTCTTTTTGTCCGTGTCTCTAGCACTGGTACCATGTTCCATAATTATACAAACAACCAACTAGCCCAGCTGTCTACACTTAGCGACATACTTTCTAGTACATTGAGCCCCGTTACACCTTCGTTTTTGTGTGAATCCTTCCACGACCCTTGTCAACCTCTTAGAAACCGGCGTTTTTTGTTGTCTTCTCTTTTTGTCCATGTCTCTAGCACTGGTACCATGTTCCATAATTATGCAAACAACCAACTAGCCCAGCTGTCTACACTTAGCGACATACTTTCTAGTATATTGAGCCCCGTTACACCTTCTTTTTTGTGTGTGAATCCTTCCACAACCCTTGTCAACCTCTTAGAAACCGGCATTCGGGTTGTCTTTTCCCTTTGTCCTTGTCTCTTGCGCTAGTACCATGTTCCATAATAATGCAAACAACCAACTAGCCCAGCTGTCTACACTTAGCGACATACTTTCTAGTACATTGAGCCCCGTTACACCTTCTTTTTTGTGTGTGAATCCTTCCACGACCCTTGTCAACCTCTTAGAAACCGTCGTTTGTGTTGTCTTCTCTTTTTGTCCATGTCTCTAGCACTGGTACAATGTTCCATAATTATGCAAACAACCAACTAGCCCAGCTGTCTACCCTTAGCGACATACTTTCTAGTACATTGAGCCCCGTTACACCTTCTTTTTCGTGTGTGATTCCTTCCACGATCCTTGTCAACCTCTTAGAAACTGGCGTTCGTGTTGTCTTCTTCCTTTGTCCTTGTCTCTTGCGCTGGTGCCATATTCCATAATAATGCAAACAACCAACTAGCCCAACTGTCTACGCTTAGCGACATACTTTCTAGTACATTGAGCCCCGTTACACCTTTTTTGTGTGTGAATCCTTCCACGACCCTTGTAAACCTCTTAGAAACCGGCCTTTGTGTTGTCTTCTCTTTTTGTCCGTGTCTCTAGCACTGGTACCATGTTCCACAATAATGCACACAACCAACTAGCCCAGCTGTCTACCCTTAGCGACATACTTTCTAGTACACTGAGCCCCTTACACCTTCTTTTTCGTGTGTGATTCCTTCCACGATCCTAGTCAACCTCTTTGAAACTGGCGTTCGTGTTGTCTTCTTCCTTTGTCCTTGTCTCTTGCGCGGGGGCCATATTCCATAATAATGCAAACAACCAACTAGCCCAACTGTCTACGCTTAGCGACATACTTTCTAGTACATTGAGCCCCGTTACACCTTTTTGTGTGTGAATCCTTCCACGACCCTTGTCAACCTCTTAGAAACCGGCCTTTGTGTTGTCTTCTCTTTTTGTCCGTGTCTCTAGCACTGGTACCATGTTCCATAATTATACAAACAACCAACTAGCCCAGCTGTCTACACTTAGCGACATACTTTCTAGTACATTGAGCCCCGTTACACCTTCTTTTTTGTGTGAATCCTTCCACGACCCTTGCCAACCTCTTAGAAACCGGCGTTTTTTGTTGTCTTCTCTTTTTGTCCATGTCTCTAGCACTGGTACCATGTTCCATAATTATGCAAACAACCAACTAGCCCAGCTGTCTACACTTAGCGACATACTTTCTAGTACATTGAGCCCCGTTACACCTTCTTTTTTGTGTGTGAATCCTTCCACAACCCTTGTCAACCTCTTAGAAACCGGCGTTCGTGTTGTCTTTTCCCTTTGTCCTTGTCTCTTGCGCTAGTACCATGTTCCATAATAATGCAAACAACCAACTAGCCCAGCTGTCTACCCTTAGCGACTTACTTTCTAGTACATTGAGCCCCGTTACACATTCTTTTTTGTGTGTGAATCCTTCCACGACCCTTGTCAACATCTTAGAAACCGGCATTCGTGTTGTCTTCTCCCTTTTTCCTTGTCTCTTGCACTGGTGCCATGTTCCATAATAATGCAAACAACCAACTAGCCCAGCTGTCTACCCTTAGCGACATACTTTCTAGTACATTGAGCCCCGTTACACCGTTGTTGTGCGTGAATCCTTCCACGACCCTTGTCAACCTCTTAGTAACCGGCGTTTGTGTTGTCTTTTCTTTTTGTCCATGTCTCTAGCACTGGTACCATGTTCCATAATTATGCAAACAACCAACTAGCCCAGCTGTCTACCCTTAGCGACATACTTTCTAGTACATTGAGCCCCGTTACACCTTCTTTTTCGTGTGTGATTCCTTCCACGATCCTTGTCAACCTCTTAGAAACTGGCGTTCGTGTTGTCTTCTTTCTTTGTCCTTGTCTCTTGCGCTGGTGCCATATTCCATAATAATGCAAACAACCAACTAGCCCAACTGTCTACGCTTAGCGACATACTTTCTAGTACATTGAGCCCCGTTACACCTTTTTGTGTGTGAATCCTTCCACGACCCTTGTCAACCTCTTAGAAACCGGCCTTTGTGTTGTCTTCTCTTTTTGTCCGTGTCTCTAGCACTGGTACCATGTTTCATAATTATACAAACAACCAACTAGCCCAGCTGTCTACACTTAGCGACATACTTTCTAGTACACTGAGCCCCGTTACACCTTCTTTTTTGTGTGTGATTCCTTCCACGATCCTAGCCAACCTCATAGAAACTGCCGTTCGTGTTGTGTTCTTCCTTTTTCCTTGTCTCTTGCGCTGGGGCCATATTCCATAATAATGCAAACAACCAACTAGCCCAGCTGTCTACCCTTAGCGACATACTTTCTAGTACATTGAGCCCCGTTACACCTTCTTTTTTGTGTTTGAATCCTTCCACGACCCTTGTCAACCTCTTAGAAACCGTCGTTTGTGTTGTCTTCTCTTTTTGTCCATGTCTCTAGCACTGGTACAATGTTCCATAATTATGCAAACAACCAACTAGCCCAGCTGTCTACCCTTAGCGACATACTTTCTAGTACATCGAGCCCCGTTACACCTTCTTTTTCGTGTGTGATTCCTTCCACGATCCTTGTCAACCTCTTAGAAACTGGCGTTCGTGTTGTCTTCTTCCTTTGTCCTTGTCTCTTGCGCTGGTGCCATATTCCATAATAATGCAAACAACCAACTAGCCCAACTGTCTACGCTTAGCGACATACTTTCTAGTACATTGAGCCCCGTTACACCTTTTTTGTGTGTGAATCCTTCCACGACCCTTGTCAACCTCTTAGAAACCGGCCTTTGTGTTGTCTTCTCTTTTTGTCCGTGTCTCTAGCACTGGTACCATGTTCCATAATTATGCAAACAACCAACTAGCCCAGCTGTCTACACTTAGCGACATACTTTCTAGTATATTGAGCCCCGTTACACCTTCTTTTTTGTGTGTGAATCCTTCCACAACCCTTGTCAACCTCTTAGAAACCGGCATTCGGGTTGTCTTTTCCCTTTGTCCTTGTCTCTTGCGCTAGTACCATGTTCCATAATAATGCAAACAACCAACTAGCCCAGCTGTCTACACTTAGCGACATACTTTCTAGTACATTGAGCCCCGTTACACCTTCTTTTTTGTGTGTGAATCCTTCCACGACCCTTGTCAACCTCTTAGAAACCGTCGTTTGTGTTGTCTTCTCTTTTTGTCCATGTCTCTAGCACTGGTACAATGTTCCATAATTATGCAAACAACCAACTAGCCCAGCTGTCTACCCTTAGCGACATACTTTCTAGTACATTGAGCCCCGTTACACCTTCTTTTTCGTGTGTGATTCCTTCCACGATCCTTGTCAACCTCTTAGAAACTGGCGTTCGTGTTGTCTTCTTCCTTTGTCCTTGTCTCTTGCGCTGGTGCCATATTCCATAATAATGCAAACAACCAACTAGCCCAACTGTCTACGCTTAGCGACATACTTTCTAGTACATTGAGCCCCGTTACACCTTTTTTGTGTGTGAATCCTTCCACGACCCTTGTCAACCTCTTAGAAACCGGCCTTTGTGTTGTCTTCTCTTTTTGTCCGTGTCTCTAGCACTGGTACCATGTTCCATAATTATACAAACAACCAACTAGCCCAGCTGTCTACACTTAGCGACATACTTTCTAGTACATTGAGCCCCGTTACACCTTCGTTTTTGTGTGAATCCTTCCACGACCCTTGTCAACCTCTTAGAAACCGGCGTTTTTTGTTGTCTTCTCTTTTTGTCCATGTCTCTAGCACTGGTACCATATTCCATAATTATGCAAACAACCAACTAGCCCAGCTGTCTACACTTAGCGACATACTTTCTAGTATATTGAGCCCCGTTACACCTTCTTTTTTGTGTGTGAATCCTTCCACAACCCTTGTCAACCTCTTAGAAACCGGCATTCGGGTTGTCTTTTCCCTTTGTCCTTGTCTCTTGCGCTAGTACCATGTTCCATAATAATGCAAACAACCAACTAGCCCAGCTGTCTACACTTAGCGACATACTTTCTAGTACATTGAGCCCCGTTACACCTTCTTTTTTGTGTGTGAATCCTTCCACGACCCTTGTCAACCTCTTAGAAACCGGCGTTCGTGTTGTCTTCTTCCTTTGTCCTTGTCTCTTGCGCTTGTACCATGTCCCATATTAATGCAAACAACCAACTAGCCCAGCTGTCTACCCTTAGCGACATTCTTTCTAGCACATTGAGCCCCGTTACACCTTCTTTTTTGTGTGTGATTCCTTCCACGATCCTAGTCAACCTCTTAGAAACTGGCGTTCGTGTTGGCTTCTTCCTTGGTCCTTGTCTCTTGCGCTGGGGCCATGTTCCATAATAATGCAAGCAACCAACTAGCCCAGCTGTCTACCCTTAGCGACATACTTTCTAGTACATTGAGCCGCGTTACACCTTTTTTGTGTGTGAATTCTTCCACGACCCTTGTCAACCTCTTAGTAACCGGCGTTTGTGTTGTCTTCTCTTTTTGTCCGTGTCTCTAGCACTGGTACCATGTTCCATAATTATGCAAACAACCGACTAGCCCAGCTGTCTACACTTAGCGACATACTTTCTAGTACATTGAGCCCCGTTACACCTTCTTTTTTGTGTGTGAATCCTTCCACAACCCTTGTCAACCTCTTAGAAACCGGCGTTCGTGTTGTCTTATCCCTTTGTCCTTGTCTCTTGCGCTAGTACCATGTTCCATAATAATGCAAACAACCAACTAGCCCAGCTGTCTACCCTTAGCAGACATACTTTCTTGAGCCCCGTTACACATTCTTTTTCGTGTGTGATTCCTTCCACGATCCTTGACAACCTCTTAGAAACCGGCATTCGTGTTGTCTTCTCCCTTTGTCCTTGTCGCTAGCGCTGGTACCATGTTTCATAATAATGCAAACAACCAACTAGCCCAGCTGTCTACCCTTAGCGACATACTTTCTAGTACATTGAGCCCCGTTACACATTCTTTTTTGTGTGTGAATCCTTCCACGACCCTTGTCAACATCTTAGAAACTGGCATTCGTGTTGTCTTCTCCCTTTTTCCTTGTCTCTTGCACTGGTGCCATGTTCCATAATAATGCAAACAACCAACTAGCCCAGCTGTCTACCCTTAGCGACATACTTTCTAGTACATTGAGCCCCGTTACACCGTTGTTGTGCGTGAATCCTTCCACGACCCTTCTCAACCTCTTAGAAACCGGCGTTTGTGTTGTCTTCTCTTTTTGTCCATGTCTCTAGCACTGGTACTATGTTCCATAATTATGCAAACAACCAACTAGCCCAGCTGTCAACCCTTAGCGACATCCTTTCTAGTACATTGAGCCCCGTTACACCTTCTTTTTCGTGTGTGATTCCTTCCACGATCCTTGTCAACCTCTTAGAAACTGGCGTTCGTGTTGCCTTCTTCCTCTGTCCTTGTCTCTTGCGCTGGTGCCGTATTCCATAATAATGCAAACAACCAACTAGCCCAACTGTCTACGCTTAGCGACATATTTTCTAGTACATTGAGCCCCGTTACACCTTTTTTGTGTGTGAATCCTTCCACGACCCTTGTCAACCTCTTAGAAACCGGCCTTTGTGTTGTCTTCTCTTTTTGTCCGTGTCTCTAGCACTGGTACCATGTTCCATAATTATACAAACAACCAACTAGCCCAGCTGTCTACACTTAGCGACATACTTTCTAGTACATTGAGCCCCGTTACACCTTCTTTTTTGTGTAAATCCTTCCACGACCCTTCTCAACCTCTTAGAAACCGGAGTTTTTTGTTGTCTTCTCTTTTTGTCCATGTCTCTAGCACTGGTACCATGTTCCATAATTATGCAAACAACCAACTAGCCCAGCTGTCTACACTTAGCGACATACTTTCTAGTACATTGAGCCCCGTTACACCTTCTTTTTTGTGTGTGAATCCTTCCACGACCCTTGTCAACCTCTTAGAAACCGGCGTTCGTGTTGTCTTCTCCCTTTGTCCTTGTCTCTTGCGCTTGCACCATGTCCCATAATAATGCAAACAACCAACTAGCCCAGCTGTCTACCCTTAGCGACATTCTTTCTAGCACATTGAGCCCCGTTACACCTTCTTTTTCGTGTGTGATTCCTTCCACGATGCTTGTCAACCTCTTAGAAACCGGCATTCGTGTTGTCTTCTCCCTTTGTCCTTGTCTCTAGCGCTGGTACCATGTTCCATAATAAGGCAACCAACCAACTAGACCAGCTGTCTACCCTTAGCGACATACTTTCTAGTACATTGAGCCCCGTTACACCTTTTTTGTGTGTGAATCCTTCCAAGAACCATTGTCAACCTCTTAGAAAACGGCGTTTGTGTTGTCTTCTATTTTTGTCCGTGTCTCTAGCACTGGTACCATGTTCCATAATATTGCACACAACCAACTAGCCCAGCTGTCTACCCTTAGCGACATACTTTCTAGTACACTGAGCCCCGTTACACCTTCTTTTTCGTGTGTGATTCCTTCCACGATCCTAGTCAACCTCTTAGAAACTGGCGTTCGTGTTGTCTTCTTCCTTTGTCCTTGTCTCTTGCGCTAGTACCATGTTCCATAATAATGCAAACAACCAACTAGCCCAGCTGTCTACCCTTAGCGACATACTTTCTTGAGCCCCGTTACACCTTCTTTTTCGTGTGTGATTCCTCCCACGATTCTTGACAACCTCTTAGAAACCGGCATTCGTGTTGTCTTCTCCCTTTGTCCTTGTCGCTAGCGCTGGTACCATGTTCCATAATAATGCAAACAACCAACTAGCCCAGCTGTCTACCCTTAGCGACATACTTTCTACTACATTGAGCCCCGTTACACATTCTTTTTTGTGTGTGAATCCTTCCACGACCCTTGTCAACATCTTAGAAAACGGCATTCGTGTTGTCTTCTCCCTTTTTCCTTGTCTCTTGCACTGGTGCCATGTTCCATAATAATGCAAACAACCAACTAGCCCAGCTGTCTACCCTTAGCGACATACTTTCTAGTACATTGAGCCCCGTTACACCGTTGTTGTGCGTGAATCCTTCCACGACCCTTGTCAACCTCTTAGAAACCGGCGTTTGTGTTGTCTTCTCTTTTTGTCCATGTCTCTAGCACTGTTACCATGTTCCATAATTATGCAAACAACCAACTAGCCCAGCTGTCTACCCTTAGCGACATACTTTCTAGTACATTGAGCCCCGTTACACCTTCTTTTTCGTGTGTGATTCCTTCCACGATCCTTGTCAACCTCTTAGAAACTGGCGTTCGTGTTGTCTTCTTTCTTTGTCCTTGTCTCTTGCGCTGGTGCCATATTTCATAATAATGCAAACAACCAACTAGCCCAACTGTCTACGCTTAGCGACATACTTTCTAGTACATTGAGCCCCGTTACACCTTTTTGTGTGTGAATCCTTCCACGACCCTTGTCAACCTCTTAGAAACCGGCCTTTGTGTTGTCTTCTCTTTTTGTCTGTGTCTCTAGCACTGGTACCATGTTCCATAATTATACAAACAACCAACTAGCCCAGCTGTCTACACTTAGCGACATACTTTCTAGTACATTGAGCCCCGTTACACCTTCTTTTTTGTGTGAATCCTTCCACGACCCTTGTCAACCTCTTAGAAACCGGCGTTTTTTGTGGTCTTCTCTTTTTGTCCATGTCTCTAGCACTGGTACCATGTTCCATAATTATGCAAACAACCAACTCGCCCAGCTGTCTACACTTAGCGACATACTTTCTAGTACATTGAGCCCCGTTACACCTTTTTTGTGTGTGAATCTTTCTACAACCCTTGTCAACCTCTTAGAAAATTGCGTTCGTGTTGTCTTCTCCCTTTGTCCTTGTCTCTTGCGCTAGTACCATGTTCCATAATAATGCGAACAACCAACTAGCCCAGCTGTCTACCCTTAGCGACATACTTTCTTGAGCCCCGTTACACCTTCTTTTTCGTGTGTGATTCCTCCCACGATCCTTGACAACCTCTTAGAAACCGGCATTCGTGTTGTCTTCTCCCTTTGTCCTTGTCGCTTGCGCTGGTACCATGTTCCATAATAATGCAAACAACCAACTAGCCCAGCTGTCTAGCCTTAGCGACATACTTTTTAGTACATTGAGCCCCGTTACACATTCTTTTTTGTGTGTGAATCCTTCCACGACCCTTGTCAACATCTTAGAAACCGGCATTCGTGTTGTCTTCTCTCTTTTTCCTTGTCTCTTGCTCTGGTGCCATGTTCCATAATAATGCAAACAACCAACTAGCCCAGCTGTCTACCCTTCGCGACATACTTTCTAGTACATTGAGCCCCGTTACACCATTGTTGTGCGTGAATCCTTCACGACCCTTGTCAACCTCTTAGAAACCGGCGTTTGTGTTGTCTTCTCTTTTTGTCCATGTCTCTAGCACTGGTACCATGTTCCCTAATTATGCAAACAACCAACTAGCCCAGCTGTCTACCCTTAGCGACATACTTTCTAGTACATTGAGCCCCGTTACACCTTCTTTTTCGTGTTTGATTCCTTCCACGATCCTTGTCAACCTCTTAGAAACTGGCGTTCGTGTTGTCTTCTTCCTTTGTCCTTGTCTCTTGCGCTGGTGCCATATTCCATAATAATGCAAACAACCAACTAGCCCAACTGTCTACCCTTAGCGACATACTTTCTAGTACATTGAGCCCCGTTAAACCTTTTTTGTGTGTGAATCCTTCCACGACCCTTGTCAACCTCTTAGAAACCGGCGTTTGTGTTGTCTTCTCTTTTTGTCCGTGTCTCTAGCACTGGTACCATGTTCCATAATTATTCAAACAACCAAATAGCCCAGCTGTCTACACTTAGCGACATACTTTATAGTACATTGAGCCCCGTTACACCTTCTTTTTTGTGTGAATCCTTCCACGATCCTTGTCAACCTCTTAAAAACCGGCGTTTTTTGTTGTCTTCTCTTTTTGTCCATGTCTCTAGCACTGGTACCATGTTCCATAATTATGCAAACAACCAACTAGACCAGCTGTCTACAATTAGCGACATGCTTCCTAGTACATTGAGCCCCGTTACACCTTTTTTGTGTGTGAATCTTTCCACAACACTTGTCAACCTCTTAGAAACTTGCGTTCGTGTTGTCTTCTCCCTTTGTCCTTGTCTCTTGCGCTAGTACCATGTTCCATAATAATGCAAACAACCAACTAGCCCAGCTGTCTACCCTTAGCGACATACTTTCTAGTACATTGAGCCCCGTTACACCTTCTTTTTCGTGTGTGATTCCTTCCACGATCCTTGTCAACCTCTTAGAAACCGGCGTTTGTGTTGTCTTCTCTTTTTGTCCATGTCTCCAGCACTGGTACCATGTTCCATAATAATGCAAAACAACCAACTAGCCCAGCTGTCTACCCTTAGCGACATAATTTCTAGTACATTGAGCCCCGTTACAACTTCTTTTTGTTTGTGATTCCTTACACGACCCTTGTCAACCTCTTAGAAACCGGCGTTCGTGTTGTCTTCTCCCTTTGTCCTTGTCTCTTGCGCTTGTACCATGTCCCATAATAATGCAAACAACCAACTAGCCCAGCTGTCTACCCTTAGCGACATACTTTCTAGTACATTGAGCCCCGTTACACCTTCCATTTCGTGTGTGATTCCTTCCACGATCCTTGTCAACCTCTTAGAAACCGGCGTTTGTGTTGTCTTTTCTTTTTGTCCATGTCTCTAGCACTGGTACCATGTTCCATAATTATGCAAACAACCAACTAGCCCAGCTGTCTACCCTTAGCTATATACTTTCTTGTACATTGAGCCCCGTTACACCTTCTTTTTTGTGTGTGAATCCTTCCACGACCCTTGTCAACCTCTTAGAAACTGGCATTCGTGTTGTCTTCTTCCTTTGTCCTTGTCTCTTGCGCTGGTGCCATGTTCCATAATAATGCAAACAACCAACTAGCCCAGCTGTCTACCCTTAGCGACATACTTTCTAGTACATTGAGCCCCGTTACACCTTCTTTTTTGTGTGTGAATCCTTCCACGACCCTTGTCAACCTCTTAGAAACCGGCATTCGTGTTGTCGTCTCCCTTTGTCCTTGTCTCTTGCGCTAGTACCATGTTCCATAATAATGCAAACAAACAACTAGCCCAGCTGTCTACCCTTAGCGACATACTTTCTAGTACATTGAGCCCCGTTACACCTTCTTTTTCGTGTGTGATTCCTTCCACGACCCTTGTCAACCTCTTAGAAACCGGCGTTCGTGTTGTCTTCTCCCTTTGTCCTTGTCTCTTGCGCTAGTACCATGTTCCATAATAATGCAAACAACCAACTAGCCCAGCGGTCTACCCTTAGCGACTTACTTTTTAGTACATTAAGCCCCGTTACAACTTCTTTTTCGTTTGTGATTCCTTCCACGATCCTTGTCAACCTCTTAGAAACCGGCATTCGTGTTGTCTTTTCCCTTTGTCCTTGTCTCTTGCGCTAGTACCATGTTCCATAATAATGCAAACAACCAACTAGCCCAGCTGTCTACACTTAGCGACATACTTTCTAGTACATTGAGCCCCGTTACACCTTCTTTTTTGTGTGTGAATCCTTCCACGACAATTGTCAACCTCTTAGAAACCGGCATTCGTGTTGTCTTCTCCCTTTGTCCTTGTCTCTTGCGCTAGTACCATGTTCCATAATAATGCAAACAACCAACTAGCCCAGCTGTCTACCCTTAGCGACATACTTTCTAGTACATTGAGCCCCGTTACACCTTCTTTTTCGTGTGTGATTCCTTCCACGATCCTTGTCAACCTCTTAGAAACCGGCATTCGTGTTGTCTTTTCTCTTTGTCCTTGTCTCTTGCGCTAGTACCATGTTCCATAATAATGCAAACAACCAACTAGCCCAGCTGTCTACACTTAGCGACATACTTTCTAGTACATTGAGCCCCGTTACACCTTCTTTTTTGTGTGTGAATCCTTCCACAACCCTTGTCAACCTCTTAGAAACCGGCGTTCGTGTTGTCTTCTCCCTTTTTCCTTGTCTCTTGCGCTTGTACCATGTTCCATAATAATGCAAACAACCAACTAGCCCAGCTGTCTACCCTTAGCGACATACTTTCTAGTACACTGAGCCCCGTTACACCTTCTTTTTCGTGTGTGATTCCTTCCACGATCCTTGTCAACCTCTTAGAAACTGGCGTTCGTGTTGTCTTCTTCCTTTGTCCTTGTCTCTTGCGCTGGTGCCATATTCCATAATAATGCAAACAACCAACTAGCCCAGCTGTCTACCGTTAGCGACATACTTTCTAGTACATTGAGCCCCGTTACACTTCTTTTTAGTGTGTGATTCCTTCCACGATCCTTGTCAACCTCTTAGAAACTGGCGTTCGTGTTGTCTTCTTCCTTTGTCCTTGTCTCTTGCGCTGGTGCCATATTCCATAATAATGCAAACAACCAACTAGCCCAACTGTCTACCCTTAGCGACATACTTTCTAGTACATTGAGCCCCGTTACACCTTTTTTGTGTGTGAATCCTTCCACGACCCTTGTCAACCTCTTAGAAACCGGCGTTTGTGTTGTCTTCTCTTTTTGTCCGTGTCTCTAGCACTGGTACCATGTTCCATAATTATTCAAACAACCAAATAGCCCAGCTGTCTACACTTAGCGACATACTTTCTAGTACATTGAGCCCCGTTACACCTTCTTTTTTGTGTGAATCCTTCCACGATCCTTGTCAACCTCTTAAAAACCGGCGTTTTTTGTTGTCTTCTCTTTTTGTCCATGTCTCTAGCACTGGTACCATGTTCCATAATTATGCAAACAACCAACTAGACCAGCTGTCTACACTTAGCGACATACTTTCTAGTACATTGAGCCCCGTTACACCTTTTTTGTGTGTGAATCTTTCCACAACCCTTGTCAACCTCTTAGAAACTTGCGTTCGTGTTGTCTTCTCCCTTTGTCCTTGTCTCTTGCGCTAGTACCATGTTCCATAATAATGCAAACAACCAACTAGCCCAGCTGTCTACCCTTAGCGACATACTTTCTAGTACATTGAGCCCCGTTACACCTTCTTTTTCGTGTGTGATTCCTTCCACGATCCTTGTCAACCTCTTAGAAACCGGCGTTTGTGTTGTCTTCTCTTTTTGTCCATGTCTCTAGCACTGGTACCATGTTCCATAATAATGCAAACAACCAACTAGCCCAGCTGTCTACCCTTAGCGACATACTTTCTAGTACATTGAGCCCCGTTACACCTTCTTTTTTGTGTGTGAATCCTTCCACGACCCTTGTCAACCTCTTAGAAACCGGCATTCGTGTTGTCTTCTCCCTTTGTCCTTGTCTCTTGCGCTGGTACCATGTTCCATAATAATGCAAACAACCAACTAGCCCAGCTGTCTACCCTTAGCGACATACTTTCTAGTACATTGAGCCCCGTTACACCTTCTTTTTTGTGTGTGAATCCTTCCACGACCCTTGTCAACCTCTTAGAAACCGGCGTTCGTGTTGTCTTCTCCCTTTGTCCTTGTCTCTTGCGCTAGTACCATGTTCCATAATAATGCAAACAACCAACTAGCCCAGCTGTCTACCCTTAGCGACATACTTTCTAGTACATTGAGCCCCGTTACACCTTCTTTTTCGTGTGTGATTCCTTCCACGACCCTTGTCAACCTCTTAGAAACCGGCGTTCGTGTTGTCTTCTCCTTTTGTCCTTGTCTCTTGCGCTAGTACCATGTTCCATAATAATGCAAACAACCAACTAGCCCAGCTGTCTACCCTTAGCGACTATACTTTCTTAGTACATTGAGCCCCGTTACACCTTCTTTTTCGTTTGTGATTCCTTCCACGACCCTTGTCAACCTCTTAGAAACCGGCATTCGTGTTGTCTTCTTCCCTTTGTCCTTGTCTCTTGCGCTGGTACCATGTTCCATAATAATGCAAACAACCAACTAGCCCAGCTGTCTACACTTAGCGACATACTTTCTAGTACATTGAGCCCCGTTACACCTTCTTTTTTGTGTGTGAATCCTTCCACAACCCTTGTCAACCTCTTAGAAACCGGCGTTCGTGTTGTCTTCTCCCTTTGTCCTTGTCTCTTGCGCTAGTACCATGTTCCATAATAATGCAAACAACCAACTAGCCCAGCTGTCTACCCTTAGCGACATACTTTCTAGTACATTGAGCCCCGTTACACCTTCTTTTTGTGTGTGAATTCCTTCCACGACCCTTGTCAACCTCTTAGAAACCGGCGTTTGTGTTGTCTTCTCTTTTTGTCCGTGTCTCTAGCACTGGTACCATGTTCCATAATAATGCAAACAACCAACTAGCCCAGCTGTCTACCCTTAGCGACATACTTTCTAGTACATTGAGCCCCGTTACACCTTCTTTTTTGTGTGTGATTCCTTCCACGACCCTTGTCAACCTCTTAGAAACCGGCATTCGTGTTGTCTTCTCCCTTTGTCCTTGTCTCTTGCGCTGGTGCCATGTTCCATAATAATGCAAACAACCAACTAGCCCAGCTGTCTACCCTTAGCGACATACTTTCTAGTACATTGAGCCCCGTTACACCGTTTTTGTGTGTGAATCCTTCCACGACCCTTGTCAACCTCTTAGAAACCGGCGATTGTGTTGTCTTCTCTTTTTGTCCATGTCTCTAGCACTGTTACCATGTTCCATAATAATGCAAACAACCAACTAGCCCAGCTGTCTACCCTTAGCGACATACTTTCTAGTACATTGAGCCCCGTTACACCTTCTTTTTCGTGTGTGATTCCTTCCACGATCCTTGTCAACCTCTTAGAAACTGGCGTTCGTGTTGTCTTCTTTCTTTGTCCTTGTCTCTTGTGCTAGTGCCATATTTCATAATAATGCAAACAACCAACTAGCCCGACTGTCTACGCTTAGTGACATACTTTCTAGTACATTGAGCCCCGTTACACCTTTTTGAGTGTGAATCCTTCCACGACCCTTGTCAACCTCTTAGAAACCGGCCTTTGTGTTGTCTTCTCTTTTTGTCCGTGTCTCTAGCACTGGTACCATGTTCCATAATTATACAAACAACCAACTAGCCCAGCTGTCTACACTTAGCGACATACTTTCTAGTACATTGAGCCCCGTTACACCTTCTTTTTTGTGTGAATCCTTCCACGACCCTTGTCAACCTCTTAGAAACCGGTGTTTTTTGTGGTCTTCTCTTTTTGTCCATGTCTCTAGCACTGGTACCATGTTCCATAATTATGCAAACAACCAACTCGCCGAGGTGTCTACACTTAGCGACATACTTTCTAGTACATTGAGCCCCGTTACACCTTTTTTGTGTGTGAATCTTTCTACAACCCTTGTCAACCTCTTAGAAACTTGCGTTCGTGTTGTCTTCTCCCTTTGTCCTTGTCTCTTGCGCTAGTACCATGTTCCATAATAATGCGAACAACCAACTAGCCCAGCTGTCTACCCTTAGCGACATACTTTCTTGAGCCCCGTTACACCTTCTTTTTCGTGTGTGATTCCTCCCACGATCCTTGACAACCTCTTAGAAACCGGCATTCGTGTTGTCTTCTCCCTTTGTCCTTGTCGCTTGCGCTGGTACCATGTTCCATAATAATGCAAACAACCAACTAGCTCAGCTGTCTAGCCTTAGCGACATACTTTTTAGTACATTGAGCCCCGTTACACATTCTTTTTTGTGTGTAAATCCTTCCACGACCCTTGTCAACATCTTAGAAAGCGGCATTCGTGTTGTCTTCTCTCTTTTTCCTTGTCTCTTGCACTGGTGCCATGTTCCATAATAATGCAAACAACCAACTAGCCCAGCTGTCTACCCTTAGCGACATACTTTCTAGTACATTGAGCCCCGTTACACCATTGTTGTGCGTGAATCCTTCACGACCCTTGTCAACCTCTTAGAAACCGGCGTGTGTGTTGTCTTCTCTTTTTGTCCATGTCTCTAGCACTGGTGCCATAATCCCTAATTATGCAAACAACCAACTAGCCCAGCTGTCTACCCTTAGCGACATACTTTCTAGTACATTGAGCCCCGTTACACCTTCTTTTTCGTGTGTGATTCCTTCCACGATCCTTGTCAACCTCTTAGAAACTGGCGTTCGTGTTGTCTTCTTCCTTTGTCCTTGTCTCTTGCGCTGGTGCCATATTCCATAATAATGCAAACAACCAACTAGCCCAACTGTCTACCCTTAGCGACATACTTTCTAGTACATTGAGCCCCGTTAAACTTTTTTTGTGTGTGAATCCTTCCACGACCCTTGTCAGCCTCTTAGAAACCGGCGTTTGTGTTGTCTTCTCTTTTTGTCCGTGTCTCTAGCACTGGTACCATGTTCCATAATTATTCAAACAACCAAATAGCCCAGCTGTCTACACTTAGCGACATACTTTCTAGTACATTGAGCCCCGTTACACCTTCTTTTTTGTGTGAATCCTTCCACGATCCGTGTCAACCTCTTAAAAACCGGCGTTCTTTGTTGTCTTCTCTTTTTGTCCATGTCTCTAGCACTGGTACCATGTTCCATAATTATGCAAACAACCAACTAGACCAGCTGTCTACACTTAGCGACATACTTTCTAGTACATTGAGCCCCGTTACACCTTTTTTGTGTGTGAATCTTTCCACAACCCTTGTCAACCTCTTAGAAACTTGCGTTCGTCTTGTCTTCTCCCTTTGTCCTTGTCTCTTGCGCTAGTACCATGTTCCATAATAATGCAAACAACCAACTAGCCCAGCTGTCAACGCTTAGCGACATACTTTCTAGTACATTGAGCCCCGGTACACCTTCTTTTTTTGTGTGAATCCTTACACGACCCTTGTCAACCTCTTAGAAACCGGCGTTCGTGTTGTCTTCTCCCTTTGTCCTTGTCTCTTGCGCTTGTACCATGTCCCATAATAATGCAAACAACCAACTAGCCCAGCTGTCTACCCTTAGCGACATACTTTCTAGTACATTGAGCCCCGTTACACCTTCTTTTTCATGTGTGATTCCTTCCACGATCCTTGTCAACCTCTTAGAAACCGGCGTTTGTGTTGTCTTCTCTTTTTGTCCATGTCTCTAGCACTGGTACCATGTTCCATAATAAAGCAAAACAACCAACTAGCCCAGCTGTCTACCCTTAGCGACATACTTTCTAGTACATTGAGCCCCGTTACACCTTCTTTTTGTTTGTGATTCCTTCCACGATCCTTGTCAACCTCTTAGAAACCGGCATTCGTGTTGTCTTCTCCCTTTGTCCTTGTCTCTTGCGCTAGTACCATGTTCCATAATAATGCAAACAACCAACTAGCCCAGCTGTCTACGCTTAGCGACATACTTTCTAGTACATTGAGCCCCGGTACACCTTCTTTTTTTGTGTGAATCCTTCCACGACCCTTGTCAACCTCTTAGAAACCGGCGTTCGTGTTGTCTTCTCCCTTTGTCCTTGTCTCTTGCGCTTGTACCATGTCCCATAATAATGCAAACAACCAACTAGCCCAGCTGTCTACCCTTAGCGACATACTTTCTAGTACATTGAGCCCCGTTACACCTTCTTTTTCGTGTGTGATTCCTTCCACGATCCTTGTCAACCTCTTAGAAACCGGCGTTTGTGTTGTCTTTTCTTTTTGTCCATGTCTCTAGCACTGGTACCATGTTCCATAATTATGCAAACAACCAACTAGCCCAGCTGTCTACCCTTAGCGACATACTTTCTAGTACATTGAGCCCCGTTACACCTTTTTTGTGTGTGAATTCTTCCACGACCCTTGTCAACTTCTTAGAAACCGGCGTTTGTGTTGTCTTCTCTTTTTGTCCGTGTCTCTAGCACTGGTGCCATGTTCCATAATAATGCAAACAACCAACTAGCCCAGCTGTCTACCCTTAGCGACATACTTTCTAGTACATTGAGCCCCGTTACACCTTCTTTTTTGTGTGTGAATCCTTCCACGACCCTTGTCAACATCTTAGAAACCGGCATTCGTGTTGTCTTCTCCCTTTTTCCTTGTCTCTTGCACTGGTGCCATGTTCCATAATAATGCAAACAACCAACTAGCCCAGCTGTCTACCCTTAGCGACATACTTTCTAGTACATTGAGCCCCGTTACACCGTTGTTGTGCGTGAATCCTTCCACGACCCTTGTCAACCTCTTAGAAACCGGCGTTTGTGTTGTCTTCTCTTTTTGTCCATGTCTCTAGCACTGGTACCATGTTCCATAATTATGCAAACAACCAACTAGCCCAGCTGTCTACCCTTAGCGACATACTTTCTAGTACATTGAGCCCCGTTACACCTTCTTTTTCGTGTGTGATTCCTTCCACGATCCTTGTCAACCTCTTAGAAACTGGCGTTCGTGTTGTCTTCTTCCTTTGTCCTTGTCTCTTGCGCTGGTGCCATATTCCATAATAATGCAAACAACCAACTAGCCCAACTGTCTACGCTTAGCGACATACTTTCTAGTACATTGAGCCCCGTTACACCTTTTTTGTGTGTGAATCCTTCCACGACCCTTGTCAACCTCTTAGAAACCGGCCTTTGTGTTGTCTTCTCTTTTTGTCCGTGTCTCTAGCACTGGTACCATGTTCCATAATTATACAAACAACCAACTAGCCCAGCTGTCTACACTTAGCGACATACTTTCTAGTACATTGAGCCCCGTTACACCTTCTTTTTTGTGTGAATCCTTCCACGACCCTTGTCAACCTCTTAGAAACCGGCGTTTTTTGTTGTCTTCTCTTTTTGTCCATGTCTCTAGCACTGGTACCATGTTCCATAATTATGCAAACAACCAACTAGCCCAGCTGTCTACACTTAGCGACATACTTTCTAGTACATTGAGCCCCGTTACACCTTCTTTTTTGTGTGTGAATCCTTCCACAACCCTTGTCAACCTCTTAGAAACCGGCGTTCGTGTTGTCTTCTCCCTTTGTCCTTGTCTCTTGCGCTAGTACCATGTTCCATAATAATGCAAACAACCAACTAGCCCAGCTGTCTACCCTTAGCGACATACTTTCTAGTACATTGAGCCCCGTTACACCTTCTTTTTTGTGTGTGATTCCTTCCACGATCCTTGTCAACCTCTTAGAAACCGGCGTTCGTGTTGTCTTCTCCCTTTGTCCTTGTCTCTTGCGCTGGTACCATGTTCCATAATAATGCAAACAACCAACTAGCCCAGCTGTCTACCCTTAGCGACATACTTTCTAGTACATTGAGCCCCGTTACACCTTCTTTTTTGTGTGTGATTCCTTCCACGACCCTTGTCAACCTCTTAGAAACCGGCGTTCGTGTTGTCTTCTCCCTTTGTCCTTGTCTCTTGCGCTGGTACCATGTTCCATAATAATGCAAACAACCAACTAGCCCAGCTGTCTACCCTTAGCGACATACTTTCTAGTACATTGAGCCCCGTTACACCTTCTTTTTCGTGTGTGATTCCTTCCACGATCCTTGTCAACCTCTTAGAAACCGGCGTTTGTGTTGTCTTCTCTTTTTGTCCATGTCTCTAGCACTGGTACCATGTTCCATAATTATGCAAACAACCAACTAGCCCAGCTGTCTACCCTTAGCTATATACTTTCTTGTACATTGAGCCCCGTTACACCTTCTTTTTTGTGTGTGAATCCTTCCACGACCCTTGTCAACCTCTTAGAAACTGGCGTTCGTGTTGTCTTCTTCCTTTGTCCTTGTCTCTTGCGCTGGTGCCATGTTCCATAATAATGCAAACAACCAACTAGCCCAGCTGTCTACCCTTAGCGACATACTTTCTAGTACATTGAGCCCCGTTACACCTTCTTTTTTGTGTGTGAATCCTTCCACGACCCTTGTCAACCTCTTAGAAACCGGCATTCGTGTTGTCTTCTCCCTTTGTCCTTGTCTCTTGCGCTAGTACCATGTTCCATAATAATGCAAACAACCAACTAGCCCAGCTGTCTACCCTTAGCGACATACTTTCTAGTACATTGAGCCCCGTTACACCTTCTTTTTCGTGTGTGATTCCTTCCACGACCCTTGTCAACCTCTTAGAAACCGGCGTTCGTGTTGTCTTCTCCCTTTGTCCTTGTCTCTTGCGCTAGTACCATGTTCCATAATAATGCAAACAACCAACTAGCCCAGCGGTCTACCCTTAGCGACTTACTTTCTAGTACATTGAGCCCCGTTACAACTTCTTTTTCGTTTGTGATTCCTTCCACGATCCTTGTCAACCTCTTAGAAACCGGCATTCGTGTTGTCTTTTCCCTTTGTCCTTGTCTCTTGCGCTAGTACCATGTTCCATAATAATGCAAACAACCAACTAGCCCAGCTGTCTACCCTTAGCGACATACTTTCTAGTACATTGAGCCCCGTTACACCTTCTTTTTGTGTGTGAATCCTTCCACGACCCTTGTCAACCTCTTAGAAACCGGCGTTTGTGTTGTCTTCTCTTTTTGTCCATGTCTCTAGCACTGGTACCATGTTCCATAATTATGCAAACAACCAACTAGCCCAGCTGTCTACCCTTAGCGACATCCTTTCTAGTACATTGAGCCCCGTTACACCTTCTTTTTCGTGTGTGATTCCTTCCACGATCCTTGTCAACCTCTTAGAAACCGGCGTTCGTGTTGTCTTCTTCCTTTGTCCTTGTCTCTTGCGCTAGTACCATGTTCCATAATAATGCAAACAACCAACTAGCCCAGCTGTCTACACTTAGCGACATACTTTCTAGTACATTGAGCCCCGTTACACCTTCTTTTGTGTGTGAATCCTTCCACGACCCTTGTCAACCTCTTAGAAACCGGCGTTTGTGTTGTCTTCTCTTTTTGTCCGTGTCTCTAGCACTGGTACCATGTTCCATAATAATGCAAACAACCAACTAGCCCAGCTGTCTACCCTTAGCGACATACTTTCTAGTACATTGAGCCCCGTTACACCTTCTTTTTCGTGTGTGATTCCTTCCACGATCCTTGTCAACCTCTTAGAAACCGGCAGTTCGTGTTGTCTTCTCCCTTTGTCCTTGTCTCTTGCGCTGGTACCATGTTCCATAATAATGCAAACAACCAACTAGCCCAGCTGTCTACCCTTAGCGACATACTTTCTAGTACATTGAGCCCCGTTACACCTTCTTTTTTGTGTGTGATTCCTTCCACGACCCTTGTCAACCTCTTAGAAACCGGCGTTCGTGTTGTCTTCTCCCTTTGTCCTTGTCTCTTGCGCTTGTACCATGTTCCATAATAATGCAAACAACCAACTAGCCCAGCTGTCTACCCTTAGCGACATACTTTCTAGTACATTGAGCCCCGTTACACCTTCTTTTTCGTGTGTGATTCCTTCCACGATCCTTGTCAACCTCTTAGAAACCGGCATTCGTGTTGTCTTCTCCCTTTGTCCTTGTCTCTAGCGCTGGTACCATGTTCCATAATAATGCAAACAACCAACTAGCCCAGCTGTCTACCCTTAGCGACATACTTTCTAGTACATTGAGCCCCGTTACACCTTCTTTTGTGTGTGAATCCTTCCACGACCATTGTCAACCTCTTAGAAACCGGCGTTTGTGTTGTCTTCTCTTTTTGTCCGTGTCTCTAGCACTGGTACCATGTTCCATAATATATGCACACAACCAACTAGCCCAGCTGTCTACCCTTAGCGACATACTTTCTAGTACACTGAGCCCCGTTACACCTTCTTTTTCGTGTGTGATTCCTTCCACGATCCTTGTCAACCTCTTAGAAACTGGCGTTCGTGTTGTCTTCTTCCTTTGTCCTTGTCTCTTGCGCTAGTACCATGTTCCATAATAATGCAAACAACCAACTAGCCCAGCTGTCTACCCTTAGCGACATACTTTCTTGAGCCCCGTTACACCTTCTTTTTCGTGTGTGATTCCTCCCACGATCCTTGACAACCTCTTAGAAACCGGCATTCGTGTTGTCTTCTCCCTTTGTCCTTGTCGCTAGCGCTGGTACCATGTTCCATAATAATGCAAACAACCAACTAGCCCAGCTGTCTACCCTTAGCGACATACTTTCTAGTACATTGAGCCCCGTTACACATTCTTTTTTGTGTGTGAATCCTTCCACGACCCTTGTCAACATCTTAGAAACCGGCATTCGTGTTGTCTTCTCCCTTTTTCCTTGTCTCTTGCACTGGTGCCATGTTCCATAATAATGCAAACAACCAACTAGCCCAGCTGTCTACCCTTAGCGACATACTTTCTAGTACATTGAGCCCCGTTACACCGTTGTTGTGCGTGAATCCTTCCACGACCCTTGTCAACCTCTTAGAAACCGGCGTTTGTGTTGTCTTCTCTTTTTGTCCATGTCTCTAGCACTGGTACCATGTTCCATAATTATGCAAACAACCAACTAGCCCAGCTGTCTACCCTTAGCGACATACTTTCTAGTACATTGAGCCCCGTTACACCTTCTTTTTCGTGTGTGATTCCTTCCACGATCCTTGTCAACCTCTTAGAAACTGGCGTTCGTGTTGTCTTCTTTCTTTGTCCTTGTCTCTTGCGCTGGTGCCATATTCCATAATAATGCAAACAACCAACTAGCCCAACTGTCTACGCTTAGCGACATACTTTCTAGTACATTGAGCCCCGTTACACCTTTTTTGTGTGTGAATCCTTCCACGACCCTTGTCAACCTCTTAGAAACCGGCCTTTGTGTTGTCTTCTCTTTTTGTCCGTGTCTCTAGCACTGGTACCATGTTCCATAATTATACAAACAACCAACTAGCCCAGCTGTCTACACTTAGCGACATACTTTCTAGTACATTGAGCCCCGTTACACCTTCTTTTTTGTGTGAATCCTTCCACGACCCTTGTCAACCTCTTAGAAACCGGCGTTTTTTGTTGTCTTCTCTTTTTGTCCATGTCTCTAGCACTGGTACCATGTTCCATAATTATGCAAACAACCAACTAGCCCAGCTGTCTACACTTAGCGACATACTTTCTAGTACATTGAGCCCCGTTACACCTTCTTTTTGTGTGTGAATCCTTCCACAACCCTTGTCAACCTCTTAGAAACTGGCGTTCGTGTTGTCTTCTCCCTTTGTCCTTGTCTCTTGCGCTAGTACCATGTTCCATAATAATGCAAACAACCAACTAGCCCAGCTGTCTACCCTTAGCGACATACTTTCTAGTACATTGAGCCCCGTTACACCTTCTTTTTCGTGTGTGATTCCTCCCACGATCCTTGTCAACCTCTTAGAAACCGGCATTCGTGTTGTCTTCTCCCTTTGTCCTTGTCGCTTGCGCTGGTACCATGTTCCATAATAATGCAAACAACCAACTAGCCCAGCTGTCTAGCCTTAGCGACATACTTTCTAGTACATTGAGCCCCGTTACACATTCTTTTTTGTGTGTGAATCCTTCCACGACCCTTGTCAACATCTTAGAAACCGGCATTCGTGTTGTCTTCTCTCTTTTTCCTTGTCTCTTGCTCTGGTGCCATGTTCCATAATAATGCAAACAACCAACTAGCCCAGCTGTCTACCCTTCGCGACATACTTTCTAGTACATTGAGCCCCGTTACACCATTGTTGTGCGTGAATCCTTCCACGACCCTTGTCAACCTCTTAGAAACCGGCGTTTGTGTTGTCTTCTCTTTTTGTCCATGTCTCTAGCACTGGTACCATGTTCCATAATTATGCAAACAACCAACTAGCCCAGCTGTCTACCCTTAGCGACATACTTTCTAGTACATTGAGCCCCGTTACACCTTCTTTTTCGTGTTTGATTCCTTCCACGATCCTTGTCAACCTCTTAGAAACTGGCGTTCGTGTTGTCTTCTTCCTTTGTCCTTGTCTCTTGCGCTGGTGCCATATTCCATAATAATGCAAACAACCAACTAGCCCAACTGTCTACCCTTAGCGACATACTTTCTAGTACATTGAGCCCCGTTAAACCTTTTTTGTGTGTGAATCCTTCCACGACCCTTGTCAACCTCTTAGAAACCGGCGTTTGTGTTGTCTTCTCTTTTTGTCCGTGTCTCTAGCACTGGTACCATGTTCCATAATTATTCAAACAACCAAATAGCCCAGCTGTCTACACTTAGCGACATACTTTATAGTACATTGAGCCCCGTTACACCTTCTTTTTTGTGTGAATCCTTCCACGATCCTTGTCAACCTCTTAAAAACCGGCGTTTTTTGTTGTCTTCTCTTTTTGTCCATGTCTCTAGCACTGGTACCATGTTCCATAATTATGCAAACAACCAACTAGACCAGCTGTCTACAATTAGCGACATGCTTCCTAGTACATTGAGCCCCGTTACACCTTTTTTGTGTGTGAATCTTTCCACAACACTTGTCAACCTCTTAGAAACTTGCGTTCGTGTTGTCTTCTCCCTTTGTCCTTGTCTCTTGCGCTAGTACCATGTTCCATAATAATGCAAACAACCAACTAGCCCAGCTGTCTACCCTTAGCGACATACTTTCTAGTACATTGAGCCCCGTTACACCTTCTTTTTCGTGTGTGATTCCTTCCACGATCCTTGTCAACCTCTTAGAAACCGGCGTTTGTGTTGTCTTCTCTTTTTGTCCATGTCTCCAGCACTGGTACCATGTTCCATAATAATGCAAAACAACCAACTAGCCCAGCTGTCTACCCTTAGCGACATAATTTCTAGTACATTGAGCCCCGTTACAACTTCTTTTTGTTTGTGATTCCTTACACGACCCTTGTCAACCTCTTAGAAACCGGCGTTCGTGTTGTCTTCTCCCTTTGTCCTTGTCTCTTGCGCTTGTACCATGTCCCATAATAATGCAAACAACCAACTAGCCCAGCTGTCTACCCTTAGCGACATACTTTCTAGTACATTGAGCCCCGTTACACCTTCCATTTCGTGTGTGATTCCTTCCACGATCCTTGTCAACCTCTTAGAAACCGGCGTTTGTGTTGTCTTTTCTTTTTGTCCATGTCTCTAGCACTGGTACCATGTTCCATAATTATGCAAACAACCAACTAGCCCAGCTGTCTACCCTTAGCTATATACTTTCTTGTACATTGAGCCCCGTTACACCTTCTTTTTTGTGTGTGAATCCTTCCACGACCCTTGTCAACCTCTTAGAAACTGGCATTCGTGTTGTCTTCTTCCTTTGTCCTTGTCTCTTGCGCTGGTGCCATGTTCCATAATAATGCAAACAACCAACTAGCCCAGCTGTCTACCCTTAGCGACATACTTTCTAGTACATTGAGCCCCGTTACACCTTCTTTTTTGTGTGTGAATCCTTCCACGACCCTTGTCAACCTCTTAGAAACCGGCATTCGTGTTGTCGTCTCCCTTTGTCCTTGTCTCTTGCGCTAGTACCATGTTCCATAATAATGCAAACAAACAACTAGCCCAGCTGTCTACCCTTAGCGACATACTTTCTAGTACATTGAGCCCCGTTACACCTTCTTTTTCGTGTGTGATTCCTTCCACGACCCTTGTCAACCTCTTAGAAACCGGCGTTCGTGTTGTCTTCTCCCTTTGTCCTTGTCTCTTGCGCTAGTACCATGTTCCATAATAATGCAAACAACCAACTAGCCCAGCGGTCTACCCTTAGCGACTTACTTTTTAGTACATTAAGCCCCGTTACAACTTCTTTTTCGTTTGTGATTCCTTCCACGATCCTTGTCAACCTCTTAGAAACCGGCATTCGTGTTGTCTTTTCCCTTTGTCCTTGTCTCTTGCGCTAGTACCATGTTCCATAATAATGCAAACAACCAACTAGCCCAGCTGTCTACACTTAGCGACATACTTTCTAGTACATTGAGCCCCGTTACACCTTCTTTTTTGTGTGTGAATCCTTCCACGACAATTGTCAACCTCTTAGAAACCGGCATTCGTGTTGTCTTCTCCCTTTGTCCTTGTCTCTTGCGCTAGTACCATGTTCCATAATAATGCAAACAACCAACTAGCCCAGCTGTCTACCCTTAGCGACATTCTTTCTAGTACATTGAGCCCCGTTACACCTTCTTTTTCGTGTGTGATTCCTTCCACGATCCTTGTCAACCTCTTAGAAACCGGCATTCGTGTTGTCTTTTCTCTTTGTCCTTGTCTCTTGCGCTAGTACCATGTTCCATAATAATGCAAACAACCAACTAGCCCAGCTGTCTACACTTAGCGACATACTTTCTAGTACATTGAGCCCCGTTACACCTTCTTTTTTGTGTGTGAATCCTTCCACAACCCTTGTCAACCTCTTAGAAACCGGCGTTCGTGTTGTCTTCTCCCTTTTTCCTTGTCTCTTGCGCTTGTACCATGTCCCATAATAATGCAAACAACCAACTAGCCCAGCTGTCTACCCTTAGCGACATACTTTCTAGTACACTGAGCCCCGTTACACCTTCTTTTTCGTGTGTTATTCCTTCCACGATCCTTGTCAACCTCTTAGAAACTGGCGTTCATGTTGTCTTCTTCCTTTGTCCTTGTCTCTTGCGCTGGGGCCATATTCCATAATAATGCAAACAACCAACTAGCCCAGCTGTCTACCGTTAGCGACATACTTTCTAGTACATTGAGCCCCGTTACACCTTTTTAGTGTGTGATTCCTTCCACGATCCTTGTCAACCTCTTAGAAACTGGCGTTCGTGTTGTCTTCTTCCTTTGTCCTTGTCTCTTGCGCTGGTGCCATATTCCATAATAATGCAAACAACCAACTAGCCCAACTGTCTACCCTTAGCGACATACTTTCTAGTACATTGAGCCCCGTTAAACCTTTTTTGTGTGTGAATCCTTCCACGACCCTTGTCAACCTCTTAGAAACCGGCGTTTGTGTTGTCTTCTCTTTTTGTCCGTGTCTCTAGCACTGGTACCATGTTCCATAATTATTCAAACAACCAAATAGCCCAGCTGTCTACACTTAGCGACACACTTTCTAGTACATTGAGCCCCGTTACACCTTCTTTTTTGTGTGAATCCTTCCACGATCCTTGTCAACCTCTTAAAAACCGGCGTTTTTTGTTGTCTTCTCTTTTTGTCCATGTCTCTAGCACTGGTACCATGTTCCATAATTATGCAAACAACCAACTAGACCAGCTGTCTACACTTAGCGACATGCTTCCTAGTACATTCAGCCCCGTTACACCTTTTTTGTGTGTGAATCTTTCCACAACCCTTGTCAACCTCTTAGAAACTTGCGTTCGTGTTGTCTTCTCCCTTTGTCCTTGTCTCTTGCGCTAGTACCATGTTCCATAATAATGCAAACAACCAACTAGCCCAGCTGTCTACCCTTAGCGACATACTTTCTAGTACATTGAGCCCCGTTACACCTTCTTTTTCGTGTGTGATTCCTTCCACGATCCTTGTCAACCTCTTAGAAACCGGCGTTTGTGTTGTCTTCTCTTTTTGTCCATGTCTCTAGCACTGGTACCATGTTCCATAATAATGCAAAACAACCAACTAGCCCAGCTGTCTACCCTTAGCGACATAATTTCTAGTACATTGAGCCCCGTTACAACTTCTTTTTGTTTGTGATTCCATCCGCGATCCTTGTCAACCTCTTAGAAACCGGCATTCGTGTTGTCTTCTCCCTTTGTCCTTGTCTCTTGCGCTAGTACCATGTTCCATAATAATGCAAACAACCAACAAGCCCAGCTGTCTACACTTAGCGACATACTTTCTAGTACATTGAGCCCCGGTACACCTTCTTTTTTGTGTGTGAATCCTTACACGACCCTTGTCAACCTCTTAGAAACCGGCGTTCGTGTTGTCTTCTCCCTTTGTCCTTGTCTCTTGCGCTTGTACCATGTCCCATAATAATGCAAACAACCAACTAGCCCAGCTGTCTACCCTTAGCGACATACTTTCTAGTACATTGAGCCCCGTTACACCTTCTTTTTCGTGTGTGATTCCTTCCACGATCCTTGTCAACCTCTTAGAAACCGGCGTTTGTGTTGTCTTTTCTTTTTGTCCATGTCTCTAGCACTGGTACCATGTTCCATAATTATGCAAACAACCAACTAGCCCAGCTGTCTACCCTTAGCTGTATACTTTCTTGTACATTGAGCCCCGTTACACCTTCTTTTTTGTGTGTGAATCCTTCCACGACCCTTGTCAACCTCTTAGAAACTGGCATTCGTGTTGTCTTCTTCCTTTGTCCTTGTCTCTTGCGCTGGTGCCATGTTCCATAATAATGCAAACAACCAACTAGCCCAGCTGTCTACCCTTATCGACATACTTTCTAGTACATTGAGCCCCGTTACACCTTCTTTTTTGTGTGTGAATCCTTCCACGACCCTTGTCAACCTCTTAGAAACCGGCATTCGTGTTGTCTTCTCCCTTTGTCCTTGTCTCTTGCGCTAGTACCATGTTCCATAATAATGCAAACAACCAACTAGCCCAGCTGTCTACCCTTAGCGACATACTTTCTAGTACATTGAGCCCCGTTACACCTTCTTTTTCGTGTGTGATTCCTTCCACGACCCTTGTCAACCTCTTAGAAACCGGCGTTCGTGTTGTCTTCTCCTTTTGTCCTTGTCTCTTGCGCTAGTACCATGTTCCATAATAATGCAGACAACCAACTAGCCCAGCGGTCTACCCTTAGCGACTTACTTTTTAGTACATTAAGCCCCGTTACAACTTCTTTTTCGTTTGTGATTCCTTCCACGATCCTTGTCAACCTCTTAGAAACCGGCATTCGTGTTGTCTTTTCCCTTTGTCCTTGTCTCTTGCGCTAGTACCATGTTCCATAATAATGCAAACAACCAACTAGCCCAGCTGTCTACCCTTAGCGACATACTTTCTAGTACATTGAGCCCCGTTACACCTTCTTTTTTGTGTGTGAATCCTTCCACGACCCTTGTCAACCTCTTAGAAACCGGCGTTCGTGTTGTCTTCTCCCTTTGTCCTTGTCTCTTGCGCTTGTACCATGTTCCATAATAATGCAAACAACCAACTAGCCCAGCTGTCTACCCTTAGCGACATACTTTCTAGTACATTGAGCCCCGTTACACCTTTTTTGTGTGTGAATTCTTCCACGACCCTTGTCAACCTCTTAGAAACCGGCGTTTGTGTTGTCTTCTCTTTTTGTCCGTGTCTCTAGCACTGGTGCCATGTTCCATAATAATGCAAACAACCAACTAGCCCAGCTGTCTACCCTTAGCGACATACTTTCTAGTACATTGAGCCCCGTTACACCTTCTTTTTTGTGTGTGAATCCTTCCACGACCCTTGTCAACCTCTTAGAAACCGGCATTCGTGTTGTCTTCTCCCTTTTGTCCTTGTCTCTTGCACTGGTGCCATGTTCCATAATAATGCAAACAACCAACTAGCCCAGCTGTCTACCCTTAGCGACATACTTTCTAGTACATTGAGCCCCGTTACACCTTTTTTGTGTGTGAATCCTTCCACGACCCTTGTCAACCTCTTAGAAACCGGCGTTGTGTTGTCTTCTCTTTTTGTCCATGTCTCTAGCACTGTTACCATGTTCCATAATTATGCAAACAACCAACTAGCCCAGCTGTCTACCCTTAGCGACATACTTTCTAGTACATTGAGCCCCGTTACACCTTCTTTTTCGTGTGTGATTCCTTCCACGATCCTTGTCAACCTCTTAGAAACTGGCGTTCGTGTTGTCTTCTTCTCTTTGTCCTTGTCTCTTGCGCTAGTGCCATGTTCCATAATAATGCAAACAACCAACTAGCCCAGCTGTCTACCCTTAGCGACATACTTTCTAGTACATTGAGCCCCGTTACACTTCTTTTTGTGTGTGATTCCTTCCACGACCCTTGTCAACCTCTTAGAAACCGGCCTTTGTGTTGTCTTCTCTTTTTGTCCGTGTCTCTAGCACTGGTACCATGTTCCATAATTATGCAAACAACCAACTAGCCCAGCTGTCTACACTTAGCGACATACTTTCTAGTACATTGAGCCCCGTTACACCTTCTTTTTGTGTGTGAATCCTTCCACGACCCTTGTCAACCTCTTAGAAACCGGCGTTTGTGTTGTCTTCTCTTTTTGTCCATGTCTCTAGCACTGGTACCATGTTCCATAATTATGCAAACAACCAACTAGCCCAGCTGTCTACCCTTAGCGACATACTTTCTAGTACATTGAGCCCCGTTACACCTTCTTTTTGTGTGTGAATCCTTCCACGACCCTTGTCAACCTCTTAGAAACCGGCGTTCGTGTTGTCTTCTCCCTTTGTCCTTGTCTCTTGCGCTAGTACCATGTTCCATAATAATGCAAACAACCAACTAGCCCAGCTGTCTACCCTTAGCGACATACTTTCTAGTACATTGAGCCCCGTTACACCTTCTTTTTCGTGTGTGATTCCTTCCACGATCCTTGTCAACCTCTTAGAAACCGGCATTCGTGTTGTCTTCTCCCTTTGTCCTTGTCTCTTGCGCTGGTACCATGTTCCATAATAATGCAAACAACCAACTAGCCCAGCTGTCTACCCTTAGCGACATACTTTCTAGTACATTGAGCCCCGTTACACATTCTTTTTTGTGTGTGAATCCTTCCACGACCCTTGTCAACCTCTTAGAAACCGGCGTTCGTGTTGTCTTCTCCCTTTGTCCTTGTCTCTTGCGCTGGTACCATGTTCCATAATAATGCAAACAACCAACTAGCCCAGCTGTCTACCCTTAGCGACATACTTTCTAGTACATTGAGCCCCGTTACACCTTCTTTTTTGTGTGTGAATCCTTCCACGACCCTTGTCAACCTCTTAGAAACCGGCGTTCGTGTTGTCTTCTCTTTTTGTCCTTGTCTCTAGCACTGGTACCATGTTCCATAATTATGCAAACAACCAACTAGCCCAGCTGTCTACCCTTAGCGACATACTTTCTAGTACATTGAGCCCCGTTACACCTTCTTTTTCGTGTGTGATTCCTTCCACGACCCTTGTCAACCTCTTAGAAACCGGCGTTCGTGTTGTCTTATCCCTTTGTCCTTGTCTCTTGCGCTAGTACCATGTTCCATAATAATGCAAACAACCAACTAGCCCAGCTGTCTACCCTTAGCGACATACTTTCTTGAGCCCCGTTACACCTTCTTTTTCGTGTGTGATTCCTTCCACGATCCTTGTCAACCTCTTAGAAACCGGCATTCGTGTTGTCTTCTCCTTTGTCCTTGTCTCTTGCGCTAGTACCATGTTCCATAATAATGCAAACAACCAACTAGCCCAGCTGTCTACCCTTAGCGACATACTTTCTAGTACATTGAGCCCCGTTACACCTTCTTTTTTGTGTGTGAATCCTTCCACGACCCTTGTCAACCTCTTAGAAACCGGCGTTCGTGTTGTCTTCTCCCTTTGTCCTTGTCTCTTGCGCTGGTACCATGTTCCATAATAATGCAAACAACCAACTAGCCCAGCTGTCTACCCTTAGCGACATACTTTCTAGTACATTGAGCCCCGTTACACCTTCTTTTTGTGTGTGAATCCTTCCACGACCCTTGTCAACCTCTTAGAAACCGGCGTTCGTGTTGTCTTCTCTCCTTTGTCCTTGTCTCTTGCGCTGGTACCATGTTCCATAATAATGCAAACAACCAACTAGCCCAGCTGTCTACCTTAGCGACATACTTTCTAGTACATTGAGCCCCGTTACACCTTCTTTTTCGTGTGTGATTCCTTCCACGATCCTTGTCAACCTCTTAGAAACTGGCGTTCGTGTTGTCTTCTTCCTTTGTCCTTGTCTCTTGCGCTGGTGCCATATTCCATAATAATGCAAACAACCAACTAGCCCAACTGTCTACCCTTAGCGACATACTTTCTAGTACATTGAGCCCCGTTACACCTTTTTTGTGTGTGAATCCTTCCACGACCCTTGTCAACCTCTTAGAAACCGGCGTTTGTGTTGTCTTCTCTTTTTGTCCGTGTCTCTAGCACTGGTACCATGTTCCATAATTATGCAAACAACCAACTAGCCCAGCTGTCTACACTTAGCGACATACTTTCTAGTACATTGAGCCCCGTTACACCTTCTTTTTTGTGTGAATCCTTCCACGATCCTTGTCAACCTCTTAGAAACCGGCGTTTTTTGTTGTCTTCTCTTTTTGTCCATGTCTCTAGCACTGGTACCATGTTCCATAATTATGCAAACAACCAACTAGCCCAGCTGTCTACACTTAGCGACATACTTTCTAGTACATTGAGCCCCGTTACACCTTCTTTTTGTGTGTGAATCCTTCCACAACCCTTGTCAACCTCTTAGAAACCGGCGTTCGTGTTGTCTTCTCCCTTTGTCCTTGTCTCTTGCGCTAGTACCATGTTCCATAATAATGCAAACAACCAACTAGCCCAGCTGTCTACCCTTAGCGACATACTTTCTAGTACATTGAGCCCCGTTACACCTTCTTTTTCGTGTGTGATTCCTTCCACGATCCTTGTCAACCTCTTAGAAACCGGCGTTCGTGTTGTCTTCTCCTTTTGTCCTTGTCTCTAGCGCTGGTACCATGTTCCATAATAATGCAAACAACCAACTAGCCCAGCTGTCTACCCTTAGCGACATACTTTCTAGTACATTGAGCCCCGTTACACCTTCTTTTTTGTGTGTGATTCCTTCCACGACCCTTGTCAACCTCTTAGAAACCGGCATTCGTGTTGTCTTCTCCCTTTGTCCTTGTCTCTTGCGCTAGTACCATGTTCCATAATAATGCAAACAACCAACTAGCCCAGCTGTCTACACTTAGCGACATACTTTCTAGTACATTGAGCCCCGTTACACCTTCTTTTTTGTGTGTGAATCCTTCCACGACCCTTGTCAACCTCTTAGAAACCGGCGTTCGTGTTGTCTTCTCCCTTTGTCCTTGTCTCTTGCGCTGGTACCATGTTCCATAATAATGCAAACAACCAACTAGCCCAGCTGTCTACCCTTAGCGACATACTTTCTAGTACATTGAGCCCCGTTACACCTTCTTTTTCGTGTGTGATTCCTTCCACGATCCTTGTCAACCTCTTAGAAACCGGCGTTTGTGTTGTCTTTTCTTTTTGTCCATGTCTCTAGCACTGGTACCATGTTCCATAATTATGCAAACAACCAACTAGCCCAGCTGTCTACCCTTAGCTGTATACTTTCTTGTACATTGAGCCCCGTTACACCTTCTTTTTTGTGTGTGAATCCTTCCACGACCCTTGTCAACCTCTTAGAAACTGGCATTCGTGTTGTCTTCTTCCTTTGTCCTTGTCTCTTGCGCTGGTGCCATGTTCCATAATAATGCAAACAACCAACTAGCCCAGCTGTCTACCCTTATCGACATACTTTCTAGTACATTGAGCCCCGTTACACCTTCTTTTTTGTGTGTGAATCCTTCCACGACCCTTGTCAACCTCTTAGAAACCGGCATTCGTGTTGTCTTCTCCCTTTGTCCTTGTCTCTTGCGCTAGTACCATGTTCCATAATAATGCAAACAACCAACTAGCCCAGCTGTCTACCCTTAGCGACATACTTTCTAGTACATTGAGCCCCGTTACACCTTCTTTTTCGTGTGTGATTCCTTCCACGACCCTTGTCAACCTCTTAGAAACCGGCGTTCGTGTTGTCTTCTCCTTTTGTCCTTGTCTCTTGCGCTAGTACCATGTTCCATAATAATGCAGACAACCAACTAGCCCAGCGGTCTACCCTTAGCGACTTACTTTTTAGTACATTAAGCCCCGTTACAACTTCTTTTTCGTTTGTGATTCCTTCCACGATCCTTGTCAACCTCTTAGAAACCGGCATTCGTGTTGTCTTTTCCCTTTGTCCTTGTCTCTTGCGCTAGTACCATGTTCCATAATAATGCAAACAACCAACTAGCCCAGCTGTCTACACTTAGCGACATACTTTCTAGTACATTGAGCCCCGTTACACCTTCTTTTTTGTGTGTGAATCCTTCCACAACCCTTGTCAACCTCTTAGAAACCGGCGTTCGTGTTGTCTTCTCCCTTTGTCCTTGTCTCTTGCGCTTGTACCATGTCCCATAATAATGCAAACAACCAACTAGCCCAGCTGTCTACCCTTAGCGACATACTTTCTAGTACATTGAGCCCCGTTACACCTTTTTTGTGTGTGAATTCTTCCACGACCCTTGTCAACTTCTTAGAAACCGGCGTTTGTGTTGTCTTCTCTTTTTGTCCGTGTCTCTAGCACTGGTGCCATGTTCCATAATAATGCAAACAACCAACTAGCCCAGCTGTCTACCCTTAGCGACATACTTTCTAGTACATTGAGCCCTGTTACACCTTCTTTTTTGTGTGTGAATCCTTCCACTACCCTTGTCAACATCTTAGAAACCGGCATTCGTGTTGTCTTCTCCCTTTTTCCTTGTCTCTTGCACTGGTGCCATGTTCCATAATAATGCAAACAACCAACTAGCCCAGCAGTCTACCCTTAGCGACATACTTTCTAGTACATTGAGCCCCGTTACACCGTTGTTGTGCGTGAATCCTTCCACGACCCTTGTCAACCTCTTAGAAACCGGCGATTGTGTTGTCTTCTCTTTTTGTCCATGTCTCTAGCACTGTTACCATGTTCCATAATTATGCAAACAACCAACTAGCCCAGCTGTCTACCCTTAGCGACATACTTTCTAGTACATTGAGCCCCGTTACACCTTCTTTTTCGTGTGTGATTCCTTCCACGATCCTTGTCAACCTCTTAGAAACTGGCGTTCGTGTTGTCTTCTTTCTTTGTCCTTGTCTCTTGTGCTAGTGCCATATTTCATAATAATGCAAACAACCAACTAGCCCGACTGTCTACGCTTAGTGACATACTTTCTAGTACATTGAGCCCCGTTACACCTTTTTGAGTGTGAATCCTTCCACGACCCTTGTCAACCTCTTAGAAACCGGCCTTTGTGTTGTCTTCTCTTTTTGTCCGTGTCTCTAGCACTGGTACCATGTTCCATAATTATACAAACAACCAACTAGCCCAGCTGTCTACACTTAGCGACATACTTTCTAGTACATTGAGCCCCGTTACACCTTCTTTTTTGTGTGAATCCTTCCACGACCCTTGTCAACCTCTTAGAAACCGGTGTTTTTTGTGGTCTTCTCTTTTTGTCCATGTCTCTAGCACTGGTACCATGTTCCATAATTATGCAAACAACCAACTCGCCGAGGTGTCTACACTTAGCGACATACTTTCTAGTACATTGAGCCCCGTTACACCTTTTTTGTGTGTGAATCTTTCTACAACCCTTGTCAACCTCTTAGAAACTTGCGTTCGTGTTGTCTTCTCCCTTTGTCCTTGTCTCTTGCGCTAGTACCATGTTCCATAATAATGCGAACAACCAACTAGCCCAGCTGTCTACCCTTAGCGACATACTTTCTTGAGCCCCGTTACACCTTCTTTTTCGTGTGTGATTCCTCCCACGATCCTTGACAACCTCTTAGAAACCGGCATTCGTGTTGTCTTCTCCCTTTGTCCTTGTCGCTTGCGCTGGTACCATGTTCCATAATAATGCAAACAACCAACTAGCTCAGCTGTCTAGCCTTAGCGACATACTTTTTAGTACATTGAGCCCCGTTACACATTCTTTTTTGTGTGTAAATCCTTCCACGACCCTTGTCAACATCTTAGAAAGCGGCATTCGTGTTGTCTTCTCTCTTTTTCCTTGTCTCTTGCACTGGTGCCATGTTCCATAATAATGCAAACAACCAACTAGCCCAGCTGTCTACCCTTAGCGACATACTTTCTAGTACATTGAGCCCCGTTACACCATTGTTGTGCGTGAATCCTTCACGACCCTTGTCAACCTCTTAGAAACCGGCGTGTGTGTTGTCTTCTCTTTTTGTCCATGTCTCTAGCACTGGTGCCATAATCCCTAATTATGCAAACAACCAACTAGCCCAGCTGTCTACCCTTAGCGACATACTTTCTAGTACATTGAGCCCCGTTACACCTTCTTTTTCGTGTGTGATTCCTTCCACGATCCTTGTCAACCTCTTAGAAACTGGCGTTCGTGTTGTCTTCTTCCTTTGTCCTTGTCTCTTGCGCTGGTGCCATATTCCATAATAATGCAAACAACCAACTAGCCCAACTGTCTACCCTTAGCGACATACTTTCTAGTACATTGAGCCCCGTTAAACTTTTTTTGTGTGTGAATCCTTCCACGACCCTTGTCAGCCTCTTAGAAACCGGCGTTTGTGTTGTCTTCTCTTTTTGTCCGTGTCTCTAGCACTGGTACCATGTTCCATAATTATTCAAACAACCAAATAGCCCAGCTGTCTACACTTAGCGACATACTTTCTAGTACATTGAGCCCCGTTACACCTTCTTTTTTGTGTGAATCCTTCCACGATCCGTGTCAACCTCTTAAAAACCGGCGTTCTTTGTTGTCTTCTCTTTTTGTCCATGTCTCTAGCACTGGTACCATGTTCCATAATTATGCAAACAACCAACTAGACCAGCTGTCTACACTTAGCGACATACTTTCTAGTACATTGAGCCCCGTTACACCTTTTTTGTGTGTGAATCTTTCCACAACCCTTGTCAACCTCTTAGAAACTTGCGTTCGTCTTGTCTTCTCCCTTTGTCCTTGTCTCTTGCGCTAGTACCATGTTCCATAATAATGCAAACAACCAACTAGCCCAGCTGTCAACGCTTAGCGACATACTTTCTAGTACATTGAGCCCCGGTACACCTTCTTTTTTTGTGTGAATCCTTACACGACCCTTGTCAACCTCTTAGAAACCGGCGTTCGTGTTGTCTTCTCCCTTTGTCCTTGTCTCTTGCGCTTGTACCATGTCCCATAATAATGCAAACAACCAACTAGCCCAGCTGTCTACCCTTAGCGACATACTTTCTAGTACATTGAGCCCCGTTACACCTTCTTTTTCATGTGTGATTCCTTCCACGATCCTTGTCAACCTCTTAGAAACCGGCGTTTGTGTTGTCTTCTCTTTTTGTCCATGTCTCTAGCACTGGTACCATGTTCCATAATAAAGCAAAACAACCAACTAGCCCAGCTGTCTACCCTTAGCGACATAATTTCTAGTACATTGAGCCCCGTTACAACTTCTTTTTGTTTGTGATTCCTTCCACGATCCTTGTCAACCTCTTAGAAACCGGCATTCGTGTTGTCTTCTCCCTTTGTCCTTGTCTCTTGCGCTAGTACCATGTTCCATAATAATGCAAACAACCAACTAGCCCAGCTGTCAACGCTTAGCGACATACTTTCTAGTACATTGAGCCCCGGTACACCTTCTTTTTTTTGTGTGAATCGTTACACGACCCTTGTCAACCTCTTAGAAACCGGCGTTCGTGTTGTCTTCTCCCTTTGTCCTTGTCTCTTGCGCTTGTACCATGTCCCATAATAATGCAAACAACCAACTAGCCCAGCTGTCTACCCTTAGCGACATACTTTCTAGTACATTGAGCCCCGTTACACCTTCTTTTTCGTGTGTGATTCCTTCCACGATCCTTGTCAACCTCTTAGAAACCGGCGTTTGTGTTGTCTTTTCTTTTTGTCCATGTCTCTAGCACTGGTACCATGTTCCATAATTATGCAAACAACCAACTAGCCCAGCTGTCTACCGTTAGCGACATACTTTCTAGTACATTGAGCTCCGTTACACCTTTTTTGTGTGTGAATTCTTCCACGACCCTTGTCAACTTCTTAGAAACCGGCGTTTGTGTGGTCTTCTCTTTTTGTCCGTGTCTCTAGCACTGGTGCCATGTTCCATAATAATGCAAAAAACCAACTAGCCCAGCTGTCTACCCTTAGCGACATACTTTCTAGTACATTGAGCCCCGTTACACCTTCTTTTTTGTGTGTGAATCCTTCCACGACCCTTGTCAACATCTTAGAAACCGGCATTCGTGTTGTCTTCTCCCTTTTTCCTTGTCTCTTGCACTGGTGCCATGTTCCATAATAATGCAAACAACCAACTAGCCCAGCTGTCTACCCTTAGCGACATACATTCTAGTACATTGAGCCCCGTTACACCGTTGTTGTGCGTGAATCCTTCCACGACCCTTGTCAACCTCTTAGAAACCGGCGTTTGTGTTGTCTTCTCTTTTTCTCCATGTCTCTAGCACTGGTACCATGTTCCATAATTATGCAAACAACCAACTAGCCCAGCTGTCTACCCTTAGCGACATCCTTTCTAGTACATTGAGCCCCGTTACACCTTCTTTTTCGTGTGTGATTCCTTCCACGATCTTTGTCAACCTCTTAGAAACTGGCGTTCGTGTTGTCTTCTTCCTGTGTCCTTGTCTCTTGCGCTGGTGCCATATTCCGTAATAATGCAAACAACCAACTAGCCCAACTGTCTACGCTTAGCGACATACTTTCTAGTACATTGAGCCCCGTTACACATTTTTTGTGTGTGAATCCTTCCACGACCCTTGTCAACCTCTTAGAAACCGGCCTTTGTGTTGTCTTCTCTTTTTGTCTGTGTCTCTAGCACTGGTACCATGTTCCATAATTATACAAACAACCAACTAGCCCAGCTGTCTACACTTAGCGACATACTTTCTAGTACATTGAGCCCCGTTACACCTTCTTTTTTGTGTGAATCCTTCCACGACCCTTGTCAACCTCTTAGAAACCGGCGTTTTTTGTTGTCTTCTCTTTTTGTCCATGTCTCTAGCACTGGTACCATGTTCCATAATTATGCAAACAACGAACTAGCCCAGCTGTCTACACTTAGCGACATACTTTCTTGTACATTGAGCCCCGTTACACCTTCTTTTTTGTGTGTGAATCCTTCCACAACCCTTGTCAACCTCTTAGAAACCGGCGTTCGTGTTGTCTTTTCCCTTTGTCCTTGTCTCTTGCGCTAGTACCATGTTTCATAATAATGCAAACAACCAACTAGCCCAGCTGTCTACCCTTAGCGACTTACTTTCTAGTACATTGAGCCCCGTTACAACTTCTTTTTTGTGTGTGATTCCTTCCACGATCCTTGTCAACCTCTTAGAAACCGGCATTCGTGTTGTCTTTTCCCTTTGTCCTTGTCTCTTGCGCTAGTACCATGTTCCATAATAATGCAAACAACCAACTAGCCCAGCTGTCTACACTTAGCGACATACTTTCTAGTACATTGACCCCCGTTACACCTTCTTTTTTGTGTGTGAATCCTTCCACGATCCTTGTCAACCTCTTAGAAACCGGCATTCGTGTTGACTTCTCCCTTTGTCCTTGTCTCTTGCGCTAGTACCATTTTCCATAATAATGCAAACAACCAACTAGCCCAGCTGTCTACACTTAGCGACATACTTTCTAGTACATTGAGCCCCGGTACACCTTCTTTTTTGTGTGTGAATCCTTCCACGACCCTTGTCAACCTCTTAGAAACCGGCGTTCGTGTTGTCTTCTCCCTTTGTCCTTGTCTCTTGCGCTTGTACCATGTCCAATAATAATGCAAACAACCAACTAGCCCAGCTGTCTACCCTTAGCGACATACTTTCTAGTACATTGAGCCCCGTTACACCTTCTTTTTCGTGTGTGATTCCTTCCACGATCCTTGTCAACCTCTTAGAAACCGGCGTTTGTGTTGACTTTTCTTTTTGTCCATGTCTCTAGCACTGATACCATGTTCCATAATTATGCAAACAACCAACTAGCCCAGCTGTCTACCCTTAGCTATATACTTTCTTGTACATTGCGCCCCGTTACACCTTCTTTTTTGTGTGTGAATCCTTCCACGACCCTTGTCAACCTCTTAGAAACTGGCGTTCGTGTTGTCTTCTTCCTTTGTCCTTGTCTCTTGCGCTGGTGCCATGTTTCATAATAATGCAAACAAGCAACTAGCCCAGCTGTCTACCCTTAGCGACATACGTTCTAGTACATTGAGCCCCGTTACACCTTCTTTTTTGTGTGTGAATCCTTCCACGACCCTTGTCAACCTCTTAGAAACCGGCATTCGTGTTGTCTTCTCCCTTTGTCCTTGTCTCTTGCGCTAGTACCATGTTCCATAATAATGCAAACAACCAATTAGCCCAGCTGTCTACCTTTAGCGACATACTTTCTAGTACATTGAGCCCCGTTACACCTTCTTTTTCGTGTGTGATTCCTTCCACGACCCTTGTCAACCTCTTAGAAACCGGCGTTCGTGTTGTCTTCTCCCTTTGTCCTTGTCTCTTGCGCTAGTACCATGTTCCATAATAATGCAAACAACCAACTAGCCCAGCGGTCTACCCTTAGCGACTTACTGTTTAGTACATTGAGCCCCGTTACAACTTCTTTTTCGTTTGTGATTCCTTCCGCGATCCTTGTCAACCTCTTAGAAACCGGCATTCGTGTTGTCTTTTCCCTTTGTCCTTGTCTCTTGCGCTAGTACCATGTTCCATAATAATGCAAACAACCAACTAGCCCAGCTGTCTACCCTTAGCGACATACTTTCTAGTACATTGAGCCCCGTTACACTTTCTTTTTCGTGTGTGATTCCTTCCACGACCCTTGTCAACTTGTTAGAAACCGGCATTCGTGTTGTCTTTTCCCTTTGTCCTTGTCTCTTGCGCTAGTACCATGTTCCATAATAATGCAAACAACCAACTAGCCCAGCTGTCTACACTTAGCGACATACTTTCTAGTACATTGAGCCCCGTTACACATTCTTTTGGTGTATGTATCCTTCCACGACCCTTGTCAACCTCTTAGAAACCGGCGTTTGTGTTGTCTTTTCTTTTTGTCCGTGTCTCTAGCACTGGTACTATGTCCCATAATAATGCAAACAACCAACTAGCCCAGCGGTCTACCCTTAGCGACTTACTGTTTAGTACATTGAGCCCCGTTACAACTTCTTTTTCGTTTGTGATTCCTTCCGCGATCCTTGTCAACCTCTTAGAAACCGGCATTCGTGTTGTCTTTTCCCTTTGTCCTTGTCTCTTGCGCTAGTACCATGTTCCATAATAATGCAAACAACCAACTAGCCCAGCTGTCTACCCTTAGCGACATACTTTCTAGTACATTGAGCCCCGTTACACTTTCTTTTTTGTGTGTGATTCCTTCCACGACCCTTGTCAACTTGTTAGAAACCGGCATTCGTGTTGTCTTTTCCCTTTGTCCTTGTCTCTTGCGCTAGTACCATGTTCCATAATAATGCAAACAACCAACTAGCCCAGCTGTCTACACTTAGCGACATACTTTCTAGTACATTGAGCCCAGTTACACATTCTTTTTTGTGTGTGAATCCTTCCACGACCCTTGTGAGCCTCTTAGAAACCGGCGTTCGTGTTGTTTTCTCCCTTTGTCCTTGTCTCTTGCGCTTGTACTATGTCCCATAATAATGCAAACAACCAACTAGCCCAGCTGTCTACCCTTAGCTATATACTTTCTTGTACATTGAGCCCCGTTACACCTTCTTTTTTGTGTGTGAATCCTTCCACGACCCTTGTCAACCTCTTAGAAACCGGCGTTTGTGTTGTCTTTTCTTTTTGTCCGTGTCTCTAGCACTGGTACCATGTTCCATAATTATGCAAACTACCAACTAGCCCAGCTGTCTACACTTAGCGACATACTTTCTAGTACATTGAGCCCCGTTACACCTTCTTTTTTGTGTGTGAATCCTTCCACAACCCTTGTCAACCTCTTAGAAACCGGCGTTCGTGTTGTCTTATCCCTTTGTCCTTTTCTCTTGCGCTAGTACCATGTTCCATAATAATGCAAACAACCAACTAGCCCAGCTGTCTACCCTTAGCGACATACTTTCTTGAGCCCCGTTACACCTTCTTTTTCGTGTGTGATTTCTCCCACGATCCTTGACAACCTCTTAGAAACCGGCATTCGTGTTGTCTTCTCCATTTGTCCTTGTCGCTAGCGCTGGTACCATGTTCCTTAATAATGCAAACAACCAACTAGCCCAGCTGTCTACCCTTAGCGACATACTTTTTGGTACATTGAGCCCCGTTACACATTCTTTTTTGTGTGTGAATCCTTCCACGACCCTTGTCAACATCTTAGAAACCGGCATTCGTGTTGTCTTCTCCCGTTTTCCTTGTCACTTGCACTGGTGCCATGTTCCATAATAATGCAAACAACCAACTAGCCCAGCTGTCTACTCTTAGCGACATACTTTCTAGTACATTGAGCCCCGTTACACCGTTGTTGTGCGTGAATCCTTCCACGACCCTTGTCAACCTCTTAGAAACCGGCGTTTGTGTTGTCTTCTCTTTTTGTCCATGTCTCTAGCACTGGTACCATGTTCCATATTTATGCAAACAACCAACTAGCCCAGCTGTCTACCTTTAGCGACATCCTTTCTAGTACATTGAGCCCCGTTACACCTTCTTTTTCGTGTGTGATTCCTTCCGCGATCCTTGTCAACCTCTTAGAAACTGGCGTTCGTGTTGTCTTCTTCCTTTGTCCTTGTCTCTTGCGCTGGTGCCATATTCCATAATAATGCAAACAACCAACTAGCCCAACTGTCTACGCTTAGCGACATACTTTCTAGTACATTGAGCCCCGTTACACCTTTTTTGTGTGTGAATCCTTCCACGACCCTTGTCAACCTCTTAGAAACCGGCCTTTGTGTTGTCTTCTCTTTTTGTCCGTGTCTCTAGCACTGGTACCATGTTCCATAATTATACAAACAACCAACTAGCCCAGCTGTCTACACTTAGTGACATACTTTCTAGTACATTGAGCCCCGTTACACCTTCTTTTTTGTGTGAATCCTTCCACGACCCTTGTCAACCTCTTAGAAACCGGCGTTTTTTGTTGTCTTTTTTTTGTCCATGTCTCTAGCACTGGTACCATGTTCCATAATTATGCAAACAACCAACTAGCCCAGCTGTCTACACTTAGCGACATACTTTCTAGTACATTGAGTCCCGTTACACCTTCTTTTTTGTGTGTGAATCCTTCCACAACCCTTGTCAACCTCTTAGAAACCGGCGTTCGTGTTGTCTTTTCTCTTAGTCCTTGTCTCTTGCGCTAGTACCATGTTCCATAATAATGCAAACAACCAACTAGCCCAGCTGTCTACCCTTAGCGACTTACTTTCTAGTACATTGAGCCCCGTTACAACTTCTTTTTCGTGTGTGATTCCTTCCACGATCTTTGTCAACCTCTTAGAAACCGGCATTCGTGTTGTCTTTTCCCTTTGTCCTTGTCTCTTGCGCTAGTACCATGTTTCATAATATTGCAAACAACCAACTAGCCCAGCTGTCTACACTTAGCGACATTCTTTCTAGCACATTGAGCCCCATTACACCTTCTTTTTCGTGTGTGATTCCTTCCACGACCCTTGTCAACCTCTTAAAAACCGGCGTTTGTGTTGTCTTCTCTTTTTGTCCGTGTCTCTAGCACTGGTACCATGTTCCATAATTATGCAAACAACCGACTAGCCAGCTGTCTACACTTAGCGACATACTTTCTAGTACATTGAGCCCCGTTACACCTTCTTTTTTGTGTGTGAATCCTTCCACAACCCTTGTCAACCTCTTAGAAACCGGCGTTCGTGTTGTCTTATCCCTTTGTCCTTGTCTCTTGCGCTAGTACCATGTTCCATAATAATGCAAACAACCAACTAGCCCAGCTGTCTACCCTTAGCGACATACTTTCTTGAGCCCCGTTACACCTTCTTTTTCGTGTGTGATTCCTCCCACGATTCTTGACAACCTCTTAGAAACCGGCATTCGTGTTGTCTTCTCCCTTTGTCCTTGTCGCTAGCGCTGGTACCATGTTCCATAATAATGCAAACAACCAACTAGCCCAGCTGTCTACCCTCAGCGACATACTTTCTAGTACATTGAGCCCCGTTACACCGTTGTTGTGTGTGAATCCTTCCACGACCCTTGTCAACCTCTTAGAAACCGGCGTTTGTGTTGTCTTCTCTTTTTGTCCATGTCTCTAGCACTGTTACTATGTTCCATAATTATGCAAACAACCAACTAGCCCAGCTGTCTACCCTTAGCGACATACTTTCTAGTACATTGAGCCCCTGTACACCTTCTTTTTCGTGTGTGATTCCTTCCACGATTCTTGTCAACCTCTTAGAAACCGGCATTCGTGTTGTCTTCTCCCTTTGTCCTTGTCTCTAGCGCTGGTACCTTGTTCCATAATAAGGCAACCAACCAACTAGACCAGCTGTCTACCCTTAGCGACATACGTTCTAGTACATTGAGCCCCGTTACACCTTTTTTGTGTGTGAATCCTTCCAAGAACCATTGTCAACCTCTTAGAAACCGGCGTTTGTGTTGCCTTCTATTTTTGTCCGTGTCTCTAGCACTGGTACCATGTTCCATAATTATGCAAACAACCGACTAGCCCAGCTGTCTACACTTAGCGACATACTTTCTAGTACATTGAGCCCCGTTACACCTTCTTTTTTGTGTGTGAATCCTTCCACGACCCTTGTCAACCTCTTAGAAACCGGCATTCGT
>JARKHS020036799.1:0-104110 GCA_030143305.2 Amblyomma americanum
TGTGTCTCGGCCGTCGGATAACAGGCCAACGTCGGCCCTGCGTCAGCTGCCAGCACGTTGGCTAGACGTCGGCCAACTATGTTCATCCAATGGTTGGCAAATTGTTTACCTGAGCCTAACAATGAATAGGAATGGCTGCTGCATAGCCATTTCGAATATGCAGCCAGATGCTTCTCGCCCATAGGTTACCGGCAATCATGGGCTCAGAGATCGGGTTTGAGGAAGCAACGCAGGGGACGGTGTCAGACGGCAGCTTCTGCAAGTAGCAACCCCGGCGATGGTGTACGCCCGATTAGTTTACAGTAAATAGAACACGCCGGCCAGCGCCTTCAAGTAGGACTTGGTGCGCGACGCACTGTCTCGAACTAAAAAGGAGCCGCGGCCCCACCTGTTGACGAGAAGGTGAAACGCGTGCGGGCCTTCGAAACGAGGCGGCGGAGAGGCCGTCTCACATTCCTCGCAAAAGGGTGCGGCTCTGCTCTTCAGGTTACGTTAGCCTCAACATTGAAGACGCAGACGAAAGGGGTTAGTGCTGTCAATTAAAGGGAGAGAGGGGGAGATGGAAAGAGAAGCGACGGGGCATGATCTAGCACAAAGTTAAGGCCTCGAAACCCGGTACAGACTGAAAGAAATAAGCAAGAAAAAAAAACTCAAGAAAAGAAACATTCAGACCGGCACAGGAGGTCAACGAGGCCACCCAATATCCCAAGACGCGTGACCAAAACAAGGGCCTAGACGACAGCGAAGCCAAAGAAGAAGAAAGATGGCGTCTGCGGGGGGGGGGGGGGGGGGGGGCACCACCAGCCGGTTGCAAACACCTCGCAGACGACGACAGAGCACGACCAAGAGAGAGGAGGAGGAGGAGCAGGGGACGAGATGAACATCGCAGCGAGGAGCCGGCAAGTGAGAACGACAGATGGACCCCGAGGAGCGGCCAGGCGGATTGGGCGAGGAGGATCCAGGAAGATGGAAGGAGGGAGGAGAGAAGACGGAGGAGACCACCACGGGACGAAGGAAGAACCGAGGCGGGATAAAAAACGAGCAAGGCCGCCAAACCGGAAACCCCAAAGTCGCCCAGCCGCGCTCCGCGATGAAGAGGGGAGAAAAAGAAACTTCGCCACCACCACACTGCCCTGCCGCGCCCAGCAGCTTCTCGGGCGGGCTCTGCTTGCAGAGTAGCGCGCGTGTGCTGTGCGTGTTTTGCTGCGTAGCGCGCTCTTCTTTCGCCTCCGTGGCCGCCACGCTCCGTGCAGAGGAGAGGCGAGCAATTTTTCTTCGCTACGCGCCCTCCTTCCTCCGACGCAAGGACGCGCTGCCTCCGCGGGAACTCTCCTCCCCCTTCACTCTCTCATCTCTCTCACCTATGGAAAAGGAGGAGACAGGGGGGGGGGGGGGGGGGGGTCGTACCGCGTGGCCATCCGTAGCAATGTCCAAACCACCAAGAGGTGATGGGGTCGGCCGGCAATTTCTGAGCCTGCCTTGCGGCCAGTCGACGATCATCGCCGCTGTCCGCTTCTTCGAAAGAGTGTCACTAGATAACACCCTTCGATACGGGGGTGGGGGGGGGGGGGGGGGTTCTTGCGCCGTCCCATCCCTCGCCCCCTTTTGGCAGGAGGTCGCAGGGTTCACCTCCTGAGAGAGGCACACCCATCAGTGTAATGCTACTGGTACTGCTGGTGCAGAGCTGCAATTTCTTGGACCCTGCAGGCCAGATTTCCCACACTTCGGCACCCACGTTGCGCTGCACATTGCGCTCGTGGCCTCGCACGATGGAGAGTGGGCTGTCTATTTCATCCGGGTGAGCTTGGAAGGAGACGAAGAAGATAGCCTAGACAAAATGCAAGCGCTGTACTGTGGCAAAATCGGTGGGGGTGCTTCACTTGCAGGAATCGCAGCCAGCATGCCGAATGTGTACCTGCAATTTGTTTTATCTAGTCAATACCGGAACGCGAAGGCGTAGGCGTTGCACCAAGCCCCACATCTCCTAATGTCCAACATGAACTGGTGGGCGAGTTGGTCAGACATGGTTCTTGTAAAGCAGCGCAACGGCTCGAAGTCCAAACAAGGAAGGGAGAAGACACAGCGCTGTGTTTTGTCCCTTCCTTGTTTGGCTTCGAGCCGTTGCGCTGGTTTGCATGATCCTAATGTCCAGTCGGTATCTTTTCGCTGTCCCTAGTGTTGTTTTTTTTTTTGGGGGGGGGGGGGGGCGCTAGTAACCATGTTTCAGCCAGTGAATCAAAAGCACAAACTACCCGGTCTTTCTTCTTTACCCATTCTCCTGTACTCCATGCCGCCCTATAGTCGGATACGCAGCGGCTTTTTCCCCTTCAAAGGACCCCCTTCCAGTCAATGGCGTCGGCCGATTCTCATGACCCGGATAGTGTGACAAAGCAGGGAGTGGTGGATGAAAGGGGATAATCTCTTCCCTCTATGGTCGGAGACAGGCCCCTCTCTCCAATGTGGCGACGCTCCCTGCATTGTCACGCTAGCAGGGTCATGAGAATCAGCCGACGCCATTGGCTGGAATGGGGTCCTTTTGACGGGCGAAAAAGCCGCTGTGTACTTGAGTTGTATCTGACTATAGTACCGTACGAAACATGAGATGAATGCTACATTGAGACGCAGTATCACCGCACTCGTCTGTCCAGCGACCTCCCGCTTGTGTAGTGCGTCACGCCCCGCACATTCGTGTTTAATCATTTGAGAGAGGAACAGACGCGATAAAGGCAAGGTCGCACGACGTAGTCGCTGTCTAGAGCTACTGTTACAGCTAGCTGTTACAGCTACTTGCCCATTATATGCAGCGTTCCCTATGCATAAACTCGAGGGCTCAATTAGTGGACCGCCAGGACAAGAGGAAGGTAGCAGCACCTAAGGCTTCCGCCTCCATCCCCGATACAACGTACCGGCCGATTTGGCAATGCCGCAGACACGACGTTTGCGTAAATGACCTGGCTTAAAATAAAAAAAAAACACGGAACTTGCTTAAGACAGCCGTCAGAAGTGCTACACTACGCCTGAGTTTGGTCTCAAGCACACTCAGGTCGCAGCAATGCCCGCTAAGTGACCACTGATGGTACTCATTATGAATTTTTAAAGGCCCACACCCTTATAAAAATGGTCTATAGACAGTCTATAGACTTCTGATTGACTCTATTGCCTTCCATATAGATATATATATTTGTCTATTCAAGTCTATAGACTGTCTATAGACAAATGTCTACTAAACGTGTACGGCCGTAAATCTATAGAGTGTCTGTACACTGTCTATAGGATTTGTATTGCCTATAGGCTATCCTTTAGGGTTTGTCTACAGAGAGTCTATAGACATTATAGACAGAAGTCTATGGACAGTCCATAGACTGTCTAAATAAATTTTTTTCATTAACCGTTTCATTAACAACCTCTGCGACTACCTCAGCGCAACGGTTCTTCACTCCTTCTTTTAACTTTCAATCCCGTGCATTCCTTCCCCCCCTTTCCTTTTTCAACTTATGCTTCATGGCACACTTCTCGAATAAAAAAAATAAATTTTTGTACGGGCGGGCAGCTCCGGCCAAAGAGCGCCTGTATCGCACAGGGTGTTTCGGTTGACACGAGGTGAGGTCAAAGACCAATTTTTCAAGCACCCCACCTAAGGGAGAAGCCTTGTACTCACTGGATTACCGACGAGTTTACCCGGCGGCGGCGCGATGGGACCGCTGGTAACACAATTTCTCCCGCTTCGACTGTGCCGCTATTTCATTCGCCGGGAGCGCACAAGTCAGCGCCTAAACGCCACTCACGTTCGGCCGATAAGAAGGAGCGGCCACTAAATCTACCATCGGCGGCGAAGATCCACTCCAGCACCGCAATATACGAGGGGCGCGAAGAGCCTAATGATGTCAGAGGATGAAAGATGAAGACGTCGTCGCCTGACAGGCTATAGAACAATGGCAGCGGCGAGAGACGGACGGACGCGTGCCGATGAAAAATGACTCCGCCGAGATCGGGAGATGGACGCGGGAAGGGCGCACGCCAGCTTGTTTTTCTGCAGTCGAGAAGTACTCCTCCACCAAACACCCCACTTACTACAGGCACCTTTGTCGAGCGACAGACTCGCCACACGAGGCTCTGTCGCACGACACAAAGCACGACAAGAATGTTTGTCGTACGACACAGAGTTGTGTCGTTCGACAGAAATACGACAGAAAATTCTGTCGTGCGTTTCATCGGGGCACACACGTGTCTGTGGACTGTACGCTGTGACCGCTGCCGCTTTCCACGACTAGATGAAAAAAAAAAGCGCAAGATTACTTATCTTAGAGGGAAATTTGTTCCCTCTTCATACAGAGCCAAGTTTGAAAGTCCGCACCTTTTTCTCGGAAGGCTAAACTGAGACATGCATTAACACAAATGCATTAATCGCCGATTTAATCCTAGCAAAATTAGATGGCTGCTCCGTTAGACAAGTAGAACAGAGGCAAGGACGAGCGCGGCGTTTAAGCGTGGTTTAATTCTGAACTCCCGCATCAGTAAATACAGTCGATCCCAGTTATAACGAAAATATGGATATAACGAAGGAATCACGATTCCCGTTGGAAGTTCTGTGAACACGCGCTATAACGAACGGCGGCTATAACGAAGTTCAACTGTATGCCCATTTGGCAAGGGCACTATTAGTATAAAGCTCTTTCTGCGGTGAAGATGAGACCCTCGACATAATCTCCGCTGATCCTTTCCCAAGCCCGAAGCACACCGCACAGTTCTCGACACCCAGCTACGGTCCCTTGGCCTCCTGGGCGAAACAGCCTCGTCTCCTGTTTTACACAAAGCCAGCACTACGCCTCATTCACACAAGATGGCGCCCTCTAGGGTGTGCGCGAAAATTCGTCTGCTACCAAGAAAACTGGCCGAAACCAAAGCACTGGGGCGATGCAGGCGCGAAACGCTTCCACGATGCTACAACTGCGCATCCGAAGTGGTAGATGCGTGCTTGACAAGTGCCGCCATCTTTCGCTTGCACCTGTTACCAGAATGAACTGCGCATGCGAACCAGAAGCCGGCGGTGTGTTTTCAACCAGTGGAGCTCGGGGGAGGGCAGATGAGAGGCGCGCATGCGCGAAGCGACCGTGTGTATAAAGGCGGATTCGAGGCCTAATACCTGCCCGAAATTCTCGAACTGCATGTTCGGCGAAATTCAACTTCGACTAGAGCCAAACCTTATCCCCCTACCCCAAAAACTCCCATCTTTAACCATCTCCGCAATACCTTTTACTTCAACTCAGGCACTAAGGATATTCACGTGAATTCACGAACGCCATATCGTTGTAAAGCCCGTAGCATCAACAGTGCAAGCCGCAGCAGGAGGTGATAATAATAATAATACTTTATTAATACTTTATTCGACCATCATGCGGTACATGATGACGGAGCCAGGAGTAAAAGCTGCCTATTGATAGCTTGACAGAGCCCTGGACCCCCTACATTTTGGCAACAGCAATGAAGGTCGAAATGAAAACTTGGAAAAGTGGAAGAAAAGGTAACATAAGCTATCACGAAATAGCACTTAAAGGTGAAAAAAAACAAACACGATGACAAGAACTAAAAGAAATTAATAAATAAAAAGAAATAATAAAAATAATGCCTTCAAACATGCCGGCGGTCTTTCGCACAGCTCTACAGAAAATAAAATGGAGGCCAAACTATCGTCGCTAAATACTCCCTATAAACGCAACCACTAAACACAGTACAGCTAGCTGCGTCATTAAAGGGAACAGCAAGTTTTGCAAACGAACGGATTCTGTTGTTACTTCTACAGTGGAGTTGAAGATGCGTCATGGAAATTGTCCCAATCATAGCAAAACCAGATAGAAGAAAACTATTGCTTTACACTAATAGTTATAAAGTAATAACTGGTTTAATCCGGCCAATGTGTTTCTATTTATATTGTAGCTACTACATTAACAAAAAATGCGAAAAAAAATCGCTTCTTTACTTCTATGTTCTCCCGCTCCCCTTAATTAAGGGACTTCTGAGAAAATTCACTTTCCCCAGCTCTTTGCCATCCTCATTGTGTCTCGTGTGATCTCGCGCGCACGATACTTTGTCCACTCCAACGTCGGTAATTTGCGAAGCAATGAGGGGGGGGGGGGGGGGGGGGGCACAGATGAAGAAGGACGTGCAGAGAGCCCGCATATCACGCAACACACGCAGCCTTTGACGGCGAGGCCCCGAGCCGCTTTCCGGCCGCGGAACTCACTTCCCTAATTTATCTCTCCGTCGATCCACTTTCCAACCCACTCCATCTAGCCCTCCAGGTTTTTTTTTTCTCCCTATTTTTCTCTTCCGTTTAGCCTCGTCCTTTCAGAAGAAATTGAATCGATCGACTACCGCGTTCGCCCGCACTTAAGCCCGCGTCTCATTTGAAAGCCCGCATTCGCAAATATATAGGGAGACCCTCAGCTACACAGTTGAGGCTTTTAGCACAGTGGAGACGTACTATACAGTCGGATATACAACTCAAGAACTAAGCGTCTTTTCCCCATCAAAGAACGCCCATCCAGCCAATGGCGTCGGCCGATTATCATGACCCTGCTAGGGTGACAATACAGGGAGTGACATGAAAGGGGATAGTCCCCTACGTGCATTGTCACTTGCTCCCTGTATTGTGACACTAGCAAGCTCCTGAGAATCAGCCGACGCCATTGGCTGGAAGGGCGTTCTTTGATGGGGGAAAAGACGCTTAGTTCTTGAGTTGTAACTCACTATTGCTGTAAGCTATAGCGCAGACGTATAGGGGGTATTCATGTGACGTCACGGGGGCCGTTTTGTTGCCCAGTGCGTAGCTTCAGCAGTGCAGGCCTGAGCAGGAGACGATAATCCCATTACACACGCCCTCAGCCTTTCGCTGGCTAAGGCTGAGGGCGTGTGCTTCACAGGCAACAAAATGGTGGCCGCTGTGACGTCAGTGAATACTCCCTGGACATGCAGTGGCCCCGTCTGGCCCCACTCACGTCACTCATTTCCAAAGCATTTCACCCTAACGAAGGCGAGTACCAGACCAATGGAAAACTTGGACCCATTGTACCACCGGTGGGTATTCGACCTTACTGGGGATCGAACCCCGCACCTCCCGCATTCGAGGCGGGTATTCAAACGACTTGGCCACCGCTGCGGTCACACGCAAATAAAGTAAATTCCAAAAAACAACATTGTGCAATGAAAGACGACCTCTCGCGTGAGAATTTCACGAAATGAGCCCTGGAAATAAATGTCCCGATGACCGAAAAGCATTAACAGCTTTTAAGCAACGCCGTAAACGATGCCACACTTGAGGCCTCTACAATATTTGGATTAAGAACATTCTGTATGTAGTAGCTTCTTCTGAATCTAAGGATAATGCTACAACTTTGAACGTTAAACTTTAGGGTTCGAATAATAGCGGATAAATCCCACGGGGACAAACTATAACATAAAACACTGGGTATATTCAAGAAAGATTACACACGTCTTCCTTCGACCACTCCTCTTTTCGCACTGGCCGCGTCCACCCGCTTTTTAACACTTAATGTCCACGAGGAACTCTCTCTCTCTCTCTCTCTCTCTCTCTCCCACACACACACACACACACACACACACACACACACACACACACACACACACACACACACACACACACACACACACACACACACACACACACACACACACACACACACACACACACACACACACACACACACACACACACACACACACACTTGCGCCGTGGCCGACATCTGAAGTAGGGGAAAGAGACCGCTCGCGGGCGTGTAGATCAGAGGCGCCGTCTGTAGCCGACCGCGCGGCTCTCCCCTATGTCACTGCCAATTAAAGGCGCCGTGCTTTTGGTGGCCTTTTGTCCGCTCTCTTTCGGGTGCCGCAGTCCGGGTGTCCCCAAGGGAGGCCCACGTTTCTGCTGCAGTCTGCGCCTGCTTTGTAGCACTTTCCCACAGCTTGGCGTTTCTTCCCGGGGAACTGCTGTTTCTGCTTCTTTGTTTCTTTACACATTCCATTCCCGAACAGTACGCGGGAAACAAAAAAGGAACTTTTATGAGTTATTGCACACATAAAAACGCATTGACCAATACGGAGCCAATCCCGAAACGTCGGTCGGCTTATGTGCTGGTCAATACAGTACCCTTCTGGCTCTTGCGAAATCTCCGGAGCGAGCCGTCGGAGTTGGCCCCCCTCGCCAATTCGGTTTGGCGGCTCCTTGCGCCCAAAACCTATTGTTCCCTTCAGTGCCAGGGATGCGACCGCGGTTCGCGCCACGACTCACCAAGTTTGCGCGTTCCCAATCTCATCGCGGATTGGAATGAAAAAAAAAAGGAAATACCAAGAACGGGAGGTTGGGAAAGGAGACCACTTTGTTAAAAAGCTCCCCCCTCCTCCTCCACACTCTCTCGCGTGCGTCGTGTGTCTGTGTGGAGGGGCTCCGCTTTCATTCGGCACTTTCATTTGTCGCAGGCTCGTATTTCTGTTTCCTCGATCGCGCCTTCGGATGCAATCGCGAGGATCGATCCAATTCAATTACGCCCCAAACCTGAGACCAGTCAGCCCATCTTGGGAACCAGCTGAAATATACGGGAAAGATAACACGAAACCAAGTGAACAAGGAGTGAGGGGGAGCATCACCCCGCTAGTTGACGTGTCGGTTTCGACGCGGGGACTGGTCGAAACGTTGGCTAGCGGACTGAGTTGATCCCCTCAACCCTTGCTCACTTTGTTTTGTGGTTTCAATCTTCCTGTCTTCTCTTTACCATGCATACGAGAAAGATGGATACACGGTTGCCTCGGAACTGGTGACGCAAACAAACTGCGCCTGGACAGCTACAAGCGCTCCAAATATTACAGCAACAGGTAGCCATGCGCATTAAGCAATTCCTCACCTATGCTGAAGCTTTTCAACTAGCGCAAGCGACAAGGTGGGGCCTGAGTGCGAGAGGCGACCTGTAGCTTTGACTGCGCAGCGAGCCTGAGAGTCTACAGTGGTCAGTCTGCATGTTGCCACAACCGGCGCTAACCATACTCAGCTCCCACTTACTAGGTATTACCTTGCGACTCCAGACAAAAAAAAAGAGCAAAACAAGCAAACAAGCAAAAACAAACCAATAAAAAGGTATTCCTGCACATGCTGCAGCGCTCAACCGAATAACGGAGTATTCTACAGTTACTGGTGCTGGGAACTGGGCACGTATCACGCTGGCACTCAGGTGAGGGAGGACCTTGGGGAATGGAGTGGAGAAGAGAATGGTTCGGCGTGAAAAGCACGTCGAGCACGGGTCACTCGGGTCCTTTGGCGGAGGAGAAATCCTCTCGGATGAGGTGCTCCATTGAGGATAAGCACATCGGCGTCAAGTCGTGCAACCGCTGCGCCGGAAACCTCGGTTTTTGTTCTCGGTCCCAAACACGCACACATTCCAGGCAAACAAAAAGGATCAACGCCGTCGCACGCGACACGACCGAGTTTACCTTCTCCCACTTTGCGCCATTAACTCACGCGCAGTTTAAACCACGTGACCGACGTCGGCGCGAAGGAAGCAAACCCGAGCAAGGAGGAGACACCACATTCACTGTCAACTCCCTAAACACGAATACGCCTGTATGGGAGTAAAGGGAGTATAATATGCCCTTTTAAAGGGAGGAATGCGTTAGAGGAGAGCTTACTCCCTTTTTTTACTCCTTTGTGTTCACCCTTACCGTAGGCGGTGGGCGAGGGCGGCTGGTGGACGGGGGTGGTGCAGGCGGAGGAGGAAGACGAGTGGCGCCTGCCGCCCCCGTTGGACGAAGAGGTGCCGCTGGTGTCCGGCACCACAGGGGGCGCCACCTTCTTGATGGTGCTCGACCGCAGAGTCCCATTGCGCTGCAGGCCGCCCACTGGGAAGAAAGAGCACAGAGGGGGCTTTCACGACACGCACTGCTATATATAGCCTCTATATTTACACTTTGTTCTATTCAGACATGAGGAGACGGGTGGAAACGAAGCTTGAATACACATACTGCAGTGCCAAACAACAGTTTCATGTCACAAAGCATCTACGCTTAGGCCTCTTTCAGGAACAGAATAAGGAGACGCATATCCCAGCGCAGTGTAGAAAAAAAAAGAGTAAACATTAAGAAGTACCTACTCCAGCTGTTAATAGGGCGACGTTATACTGAAACATAAGAACACAATTACAACGTGCGCCATTATTTCAACACCTCAATAGCTGTGAATCTTCGCAGAAAAAAAAAAAGAAGTGTATCCCATAAACGCTTTCCTTGTACAGTCGTCCAAGCGATTGTCTAGAGCGCCCGAAAAGAAGGCTCTGCTGCGCAAATTTGCTATATCACCGCCGCTCCTTGATGGACCCGATACAGCTTTTTAAAGGCATGAGGAGTTAGTTGAACATAATCCAAGGGAATGTGCGAGCACGACAGAGTCAGATTTAGAGCCCTACAGACACTCGCAAATGGCGCAAATGTACTCCTCGGGGCTCCATTCGCGCGCTGAGGCCGACTGCAAATAGCATTCCCGCATGACAATTAGTCAGCATAGAAGGTTTGGTTTGGTTTGTGGGGGTTTAACGTAATCCCAAGGCGACTCAAACTGTGGGGAACGCCGTAGTGAAGGGCTCCGGAAATTTCGACCACCTGGGGTTCTTTAACGTGCACTGACGTCGCACAGTACAATGGCCTATAGCATGTCGCCTCCATCGAAATTCCAGCGCCGTGGCCGGGATCGAACCCGCGTCTTTCGGGCCGGCAGCCGAGCGGCATAACCACTCTCAGCCACCGCGGCGGCTTACACGGAACTAGTTTTCAACATGCTCCGACGCATGATGGCATAAATCAATCATTTTTCCACCGCCGCCGCATGGCAGTCAGCAGACCTTCCACCGAACATCGGCGTCAATGGGCGCGGCCAGTGACGCGAGAAGCTATCTGCTTTCGCCAGAAGTCAAAACCACCCCCCACATCGATAACGCGACAAACGTGCAATTCAGCACAACACACAGTAGAGATTCGATCATGCGACAGAATCCACAGCTGCCGATGCGTCCCCGTGAGGCCGCTAATTTCGGATCTTTTTATTCACTTTTTTTTTCTTCTTCCGCGACAAAATGGCCAGGAAAGCAACTTTATAACGGTGGATCTTGAGTCAGCTTGTCCCACCTCTGCTCGGCTGAAAGCGCGCCGAAGTGCTCCGCGGACAGCACACGAGCAAATGCGCATACATGCTGCACAGAACAAAGTTGAACAAGGGACGGGATGAATCAATCTCGCCGTCCGCTGAACAGCGTTTCGAATGGAGGACTTGTCCATCCTCCTGTCGAAAAGCTGTTCAGAGAGCTGGGACTTTCATGCTGGCTTTGTTCAACCTTCCGTATGCTCTGCCCTCTCCATCTTTCTCGGCCGTAACCACGCAGAACGCTATACTCCACCTCACAAGTTGTTTGCAGCACTGTGAAGGCTGCGGCTATCTGAGCCACTCAGAACGACGTGCACTGCAAAACGTGTTCCTCCGAACCTCTCACCCCACGACCGGTGGCTCCATCCCTGGGAGGAAAAGAGCATCAGTGTCCATCTGCTGCGCGAGGAGTCCCGACGAGGCCGACTGGGCGGATACCATGTTTACGAATGCCGGTGCACCACTTCTCAGCAGAACGTCGTGTTCACACGGACTTTCTCTTCTAATTGAACCAGTGAACGAAACGGTCGTCGTACTTTCAAACACCATCGCGAGCTACACTTTCCACTACTGCAATAATTGTTTGAAAAATAGTCACAACACCGCTCAAATATTCCAGGAACTGTTTGTTGTCTTCCATGGCCCCGATTGGACGAGATAGCTGTGCCTTTCACAGAGCTATCTGTGAAACAACTTAAGTATAAACAACTTAGTATAGACAAGTATAGACGGGTCTCTGGGACGGCAGCGGTTGAACCAAACTCGGTCCTGGTCCTCACCAGAAGGAAACTACACATCGCTTTGACAATCCCCCCCCCCCCCCTCCCCTCCCCTGAAGGCTCATCGTTGCGCCAATGTCTTGAAAAACAGTAAGCAGCAAGGAGACGTAAAAGGTATCTACAGACAGTCGGACTGGCGCTGGCGGGCCAGCTATCAAGGATGCAGTAAGAAAAGAGCGCAGAAACCGGTTACCCCTGCGAGCAGACCTTGACGGCCGCACAACTGGCTCGCTGGGAGGAGAGGATTCACAAGCTCGCTTGTAAGAGTTTACCCGCGATGAATGCAAGCTTTCCTCAGGCCTGGTGCTCGGCTCTTCAGGGGGCGAAATGCGTGGGAAAACGGTCACAGTCGGCCTTTATAATGCGTCAGGCGGATTTAGGTCCTTCGAGGATCAATGATCCGTCGAAGTGAGATTGGAGGGGAGGGGGGCATGGCCCGAGACATCTTTCCCAATCATTGCACTCCAGGTAATCCGAGCACCAAGCCGGGGGAAAGCTTGTACCCGTTCGAAAGCCGGAGGGGCACTCGACGAAAGTGGGGATCGAACCCAGCACCTACCGAATGCGGGGCGGATGCCGCGTTAGTATACGCGTCATCGTAACCGACAGCAGTGCCGCACATAGTTATACTGCCCCCGGCGACCGCATTTTGTAGAGCCGAGCCAAATCGAGAGCCTAGCCGAGAGACAAGTGCCGAGACCCCACGAGTAAACGGCGAATATAATGAAGGAGATAGATACGCGAGGGCGGACGTCGGCGAATCGATAAGACGATCGGGACAAGGAGAGAGGGGGGGGGGGGGGGGCGATACGAACAGGATCACCGCGGCCAGCTGCAAAGATAGATGGACGACCGCGGCACGGAATCAAGCCAGCGAACAATGGGCAAATGCAACGAGAAACAAGCGACACCCAACGACACGCGGAGTAGATGAGATAAATCGCGAAGCACGACTCCGAGCGGGGGGACGCCACAGAAAAGCGCGATAAGTCGGCTCCGAAGGAGAGGACACAAAAGGAAGCGGCCGAACGGGAGAAGAACGGACCAGGGCCACACGCGCGCAGAAACGATAAAGGGAGCATAAAACCACGGGAGGGATAGTTTAGGAAAAATAAAACGGCCTGTAAAACAATCGGGGCAGTCACCACCCGGGCGACTGGAGCACACAGAGCAGCTGGGGGCGCAGTGACACAGATGAGAGCCCGATTGGGAGCGCGCGCGCAGATAACCATCGCCAGGGGACCCCCTCCTCCAAGACTGCGGAGTCTGCGGAAGCGAAGGTCAGCGCGCTTGAAAGGGCGCCGCCGTGGCCGATATTGTGGGCACCGCCGTTCAAAGGGGTCCCGGGAAGAGAAGAAAAGGTCGCACCGCATACTCCAAGACCGTAGAGACGCGGAGGCCGGCGCCCCGCTAAGGAGCGGAGTGACCCCTCGAGTCGAGAACAACATCAGCATTGAGCGCACGCAGCGATCAAGGAGCCTGTGGGGTGCGCCTTGACGCCGGAACCTCCGGCAAGGCTCATGACAACCATCTTTCGGTCGGGACACGCCAGTTTGTTACTTCACATCTGGGTAGACAGCTGGCGTTGATATGAAGTAGCTGAATTTCTCTCCGAAATAACAGTTATTTGCCTCACAGCTTGCGCTGGACGGTTCCGCAGACCAATCAGTCGAAAACGAGGCCTTTTGAAGTAACAGTTCTAGTTAAGTCTAATTAAGGAGGTTTAAAAAATGAAAACGAGATTCGTTAAGATGTTCGACACACAGTGCACGGTTCAAGGTGGCCAACGACGCTGGATGACGGGGATGTGATCTTAGGCGTGAAAAATCTTCGCAAACTAGACTTTTTTACTACTTGCTAGGCGATCGCATTTCGATGGAGGCGAAATTCCAGAGGCCCGTGTACTCTGGGATGTCAGTGCACGTGGTCGAAATTTCCGGAGCCGTTCACTACGGCCTCCCCCGTAACCTGAGTCACTTTGGGACGTTAAACCCCATAAACCAAACTAAACAATCAAACAGAACCAGAGAATTCGTCTTCCTACCGACCGGGTATATTCGAATGCCACGGGAGCGAACCATATGCCTTCTTTCACGTTACATACTTGGTTGGTAACCATGGCAGCGCTTGTTTTGCCTTTTTCCCGAATTTGTTGCTCTGTGCATCCACCATGAAAGCTGACAGGACGGTATTTTCCTCCAAAGCGAAGGCACAGAACTCGCCTTTCCCGCACGTGACACGCAACGGTTAGTCAGAGGAGCCATACGACAAACGTGCAAAGCACAGTCGTGACCAAGTCTTCTGGCAGCGCGGTTTTGCACATCTGAGCCGTGCAGCTCAGCGCTTACGGCACACCCGAAGTTCCTGATGGGGAATAAAGCTGGCGTCCTTACACCCCCTTACTTTTCAAGCCTCAAGGGTGGCAAAGATGCCCGACTATACAATACCGCTCGAAAACAAACCCTGTGGCCTGATGACTTTCGACCAAGGCCGCACAACCTTCCACAACAAACTCGCCCGGCACGCATCTAATCAAGAAGCAGCTTCTTTTTTCTTCTTCAGTTTCAGGTATGCGCCCCACGCTGACGCAGGAATGTGAAAATCGTCCAACGTCCACTCCACGATGCACGCACCTCGGGGAGTTTCCCCCGCATGCAGCGCCAGAGGGAGCCACTGTCCACTCTCGGAGGGTTGCGCGCCCGAGTGTCGGACAGGGGCGGCGGCGTCCGTATATGTGGGCTATCGGACGGCCGCTGCCTCTCGACGACACGTACTACACGCGCGGTATCGGTCGCCGCTTCATGCCTCGCCACACGCAAGCCCCCCCCCCCCCTCCCCCCGCCGGCCACTTCGCGATGCATGGCCACGTTTATATGCGATATGCCGTCGTATCGCATTCGTAAGGGCCTGCATGCGAAGACCGAATGGAGGACGGCGGTCACGTGTATCGTTACGTAATGACCCCCAGTTTGAAAGAATCGAGGCAAAAACATGATGGGCCAGGAGAAGAAGCCGACGTGATCCCCGCAGGCGCGACCTACTGCCGCTGCCGAGGCGTGTTCCCACCGGGGTGGAGCCGCGCCACTCGAGGTTATCGCGAGCACGGCGCGAGCATTGTTTAGGGTCCCAGGCAAGTTTTCCCACTGCGCGCGGATCAGAGAGCGAGAGGTCTGCTTTTGCCGCGTAGGCTACTTGTTTTTCTGTTGTTGCGGCCAACTTTTTCCTCGTGTTGTTTGAAACTGAGCGCTACAGAAGGAAGAAATCTCGGTAGACAGTCGGTCGCCCGCTAGGGGGTATTCACTTGCCAGTACCCTTAAAAAATTTCTTTAGACAGTCTATACACTGCTCATAGCCTTCTGTCTATAAAGTCTATAGACTCTCTATAGACAAACCTTAAAGTACAGGCTATAGGCAACACAAACCCTATAGACAGTCTATAGATTTATGGTCATACAGCTTTAGTAGACTTTTGTCTACAGACTATGAGTAGACAAAAATAGATATCTATAGGAAGGCAATAGAGTCTATAAGAAGTCCACAGACCACTTTTGTAAGGGATACAGTCCGAAGTAGGTGGCCATTAGCCGATTAGAGACGGCACGTTGTTTTAATTGCCGTTCTCCATGTATCCACCAATATGGCCGTCACTGAGGCAGTGACATGAGTGAGTGAGGACACGTTTATTGCCCACTCTGTTAGTTATGCTTGCCTAGGTGGACAGGTAAAGGAATTGACGTGAGGTCATCGGATTACCCGAGTAATTTCGTACGGGATCCTCGAGGCCAGTTAACCAAGACGCAGCCGTGCTCAAATACGCGCAGAGATGCAAATCCAGCAACTGAATCTGGCTCCTTTCAATGTGCACTTGCTTGGCACGGTAACACACACACACACACACACACACAAACTGGATTTGTTGTGTTTTATTATTCTATCTTTTCAGAACATGACACCTATGCGGAAGCGATCAACTCTGGTTGCAAAAAAAAAAGCTGGCATTGTCGCGTGATTCAAGCGCAGATCGGCGATATATCGGGCGCCGCCACCGAAGATCCGTGCCAAGAGTCATACTGGCTTCGTTTCCCGTGGAGTAGGGGGGCGGATACCGAACAAAAACCGGCCACGAAGCCTCGAGATGGCCAGATTTTGCGCACCAGATTCTCTGCTGGCGAGATAACTGCGGACACAATGCCCGCACCGGCCGGACAAACAGGAAACGCCGTCTCCGGGCCTGCCTCGTCTTCGTGCAGCCGGTGTTGCTCCTGGTCTGCAGGCGTCCCAGATCCGCCAATCACGGCCGGCCGGAGAAGAAAACAACGAAGCCCGACAGAAGGGTGGACATGCGCGCAAATTAGGGGCAGCCGAGCGTGGCCAGTAGCGGCAGCCCCAATCACGCCGACGCGCACACACCGAGACGAGAGGAGAGGGTCGAAGGAGGAGACGTAGTGCTGCAGCTGCCGCCACCGGAGACTGTAACCCTCTCGGCCGGGAAGACGGAACGCGAAAAGTTACTAACGCCCCGACACGTCCGATGCCGAAGCGGGGAAAAGAAAAAACAACTCTGGCCGAATGCGGAGACAGCGGAGAAGGCATACCCGAAGACGCCCTTATATAAATGGTCTATAGACTTGCAATAGACTTATAGGCTCTACAGCCTTCTTGTAGACCTTACTCTTGTCAATTCATAGTCTATGTACTGTCTATAGAAGAAAGTCTAATAAAAGTGTACGGGCATAAACTTATAGATTGTCTATAGACTGTCAATAGGATTTATATTGTCTGCATACCAGTCCATAGGATTTGTCCATTGAAAGTCAATAGACTATGGCCAATAATCTATGGACAGCTTATAGACCTGTCTGTGTGTTTCATACTGTCTATAGACAAAAGTCTAATAGAAGTGTATGGCCGTAAATCCATACATTAATGCAGACTGCCTATAGGTTTTGTATTGCCTATAGACTAGTCTATAGGAATAGGATTAATCCATAGAAAGCCCATAGACTTTATTGACAACAATCTATGGACAGTCTATATACTGTCTATAGCTTTACACGATTAGTCAATAGGATTTGTGCCCAGAAAGTCTATAGACTTTATGAACAGCCTATAGACTGTCTGAAGAATTTTTTTCACAAGGGCAAGCCGCAGCGGACAACAAATAGAGGAGGCAACAATTAACGCAAAACTTGGCGACCAGACTATATAGCAGCCACCATCACCAGGCGCGTACAAGCCATCGGGAGCGGACGACGACTGCCGCGCCTCGCACATCAAGGCTCTGCGCACTCAGGAACCGGCGCGCGCGTACGTACGAGTATTTATACGAACGCGCCTTCGTGCGCATGCACACACGGAGGCGCACGAAGCCGCAGCGAAGCTCCTCCGTACGCGGTGGTCACGTTCTCGCATAACCGCGATGGCTTACACGCGGCGAACACAAAAGAAGCCAAATCTGCGCGCAGACATCGGCGGCGCGGAGACGGCAGAAACTCTCTCCGTCGTCTCGGCGATGAGGGAGAAAGTTTCGAAAGCTTGCCAAAACGATGCAGTGCAGTGCAACACGCGGCCGGCTTATTAGGCTCGTCACAGAGGCCGGATGCGTTAAAGGGTATCGGAAACAACTGGAAAATCATGCAAGTATGAAGTTAATATCCCTGTCACACGGGCATTTCGAGGGCCCTCGAACCGATAGTCTATCGACTCAAAGGCGATCGAGCGCTGCCACACGGGCAGTTTCAATGGCGATCGAGTCAATAGCCTATCGAGTCAACGGAGTAGCGCAGAACTCCATCGAGATTTCGAGGGCCTTCGAGCGCTGCCCAAGGTTGCTAGCGTTGCTCCGAGCGGCGCCAAGCGCACTTTCGTACACGACACATTCACGGTGCAAAAACATGAACAAACATTATTCGCATAAAATTTAATGTAAGCAGCCTGTAAAATTATTTTAAAATTATATTAGACTGGTTTTAAGGATTAAGCGCATTAATTTTGCGTTGCAGTCTTTGCGTTGCTTGCGTACTTAACGTTGACAACATGGCGGCACCCTGCCCGCCCGCTTCACAGCGATAACAGCTTCGTCGCTAATCCCTCAAAGCAATATCGTGTTCTAAGCTGTTGTATTCGCCTTCGATTTGCCCATTCTTACTCTCGCATAAAGTTTCAAGAGAAAAATAGCTCTTGTTTTTCAGATATCATGGCGATTTCCCCGGTCTTAAGCCTGACGAAGCAGCGCTCCGACGCAGTTGGACTGGCTTGGTTTTGGCTCGTCTTGTATTAGAATGGCTACAGCAGTGTCTGCATCTGTCCGTCGCGTACGCCCAATTAAAAGGATTTTAAACGACATGCGCGTATGCGTGTATTTAAGCATTTCGTATACATTTATCAAATATTTTTGTTATTTTTGTAAAATCTAAAGTAGCGATTGTGGCGCCGCACAAGCGTAGAGTGAGACACGAGAACCATTTCAATGGCCATTGAGATTTGCCGTGTAGCAGCGGCGAGTTCGATGGCGATTGAGAATCTCGAAGACCCTCGACTCGAGGGTGATTGAAACTGGCCGTGTGACAGGGGTATAAGAAACGCGCACCGAAATATATGAAACAACGGCATTCGTAGCCATTATAACAAGGGCAATAGGAAAGCCTAGAGGGTGCAGAAATAACCAGATATTGCCGCGAGTGGGATTCGAACCCTCGGCGGCCCGAACAGATCAGCTTCGCTGGCCGCGGCACGAGAGCACTGTGCTATCTCCGCAGCCGATCACGCCTCGTGTCAAAAAGCCACACTCACTCATGCTGTGCATTGCTCTTCGTCGTCCATATCAACTTCCATCTGCGGCGCGAAGAGATCCGATCAGCTTAACCTCGATCAGAGCTTAACCTGAGTCCAATATCCCAGCAAAGCAAAACCGATCTTTAACGTGCACTGACATCGCACAGCACACGGGCGCCTTAGCGTTTTTCCTCCATAAAAAAAGGCGGCTGCGTTTTTATGGAGGAAAAACGCTAAGGCGCCCGCCCGTGTGCTGTGCGATGTGAGTGCACGTTAAAGATCCCCAGGTGGTCGAAATTATTCCGGAGCCCTCCACTACGGACCTATTTGTTCCTCTCTTCTTTCACTCCCTCCTTTATCCCTTCCCTTACGGCGCGGTTCAGGTGTCCAACGATATATAAGACAGATACTGCGCCATTTCCTTTCCACCAAAAAAAAAACAATTATTATTATTAAGCAAAACCATGAGCCAACCAAGCTTAACACATGCCTTCGCACGTCTACTCGGTTTAGCTACGTTTCAATACCCTACCATTCTTTAAATTCAAAAAAAAAAAAACTCACAGGATGGTTACGACTGTATAACACGAGATTCAGCGAAAGCTGTTTAGGCCTTTAGTTTTAGGGCTATTTTGAGGTAGAAAAGATACAGTACAGTGGCCTATAATATCGCACTGGTGTAGTGGTCAAGTGATGCCCCTGCACTGACAGGCGGCTGTTCCAAACAGAGCCACCCGTAGACTTACGCGACCCAGGTTGACCGCGACGTAAGGTGACGTACATCCACCCACCATGTCATTAACGCACCCACAGGTTACGACGAAGGCGACGACGGCGGACGACTACGAGGAGAAAGCCAGAGAAGGGCACTTAACAGCTATCGCTGTAAAAAGTTTTGGTTGGAGGCGTCTCGCAGTTCACTACAAATTATCGAACCCAATAAGACAGGTAATTCTGCCTATTAATTAATTGGTTTTTGGTGGAAAGGAAATGGCGCAGTATCTGTCTCATATATCGTTGGACACCTGAACCGCGCCTTAAGGGAAGGGATAAAGGAGGGAGTGAAAGGAGAGGAACAAATAGGTCCGTAGTGGAGGGCTCCGGAATAATTTCGACCACCTGGGGATCTTTAACGTGCACTGACATCGCACAGCACACGGGCGCCTTAGCGTTTTTCCTCCATAAAAACGCAGCCGCCGCGGTCGGGTTCGAACCCGGGAACTCCGGATCAGTAGTCGAGCGCCCTAACCACTGAGCCACCGCGGCGGGGCATAAATATTTAGTTTTCAGCAGCCATGAAAGGCCCACTCCGACGCCAGCAGCTTTTCTTTGAAACACAATAGCACAGCCGGTTGCAGCTCGTTCAGTGCTGCATCGTTTTTGTAGCAGTCAACGTAGCGACAACGAGCAAAAGAAATGCTCGCGCTTTTCGGGACGTCAGAGCCGTCCAGACTCGCGCGAACGGGTCGCGGAGAACACGCTCGGCAGTCGTGACTCGTGAGCATCGAAAGTGCCGCGCAGATCGTGTCGCTTTTTTTCTTCCATTTATTTTTTATTATTATTATTCGAAGAAGCCGCGGGAGACGACGCCGGACGGACGACTCGGAAGACGACAACGAGGAAGTTGTCCAACACGCCGCGTCAGAACGTCCGCATGTCCGGTTGAAAGTGACGGCCGCGCTGGTCTATACGCACTGGCGCAACTAACCAGTTCAGACGCATTTCGTTTTCCTTTTTTACTGTTTTTTTTTTCTGACTGGAACAGCCGAGTTATAGTTAAGAACACGGCCAAGCGAGAAGCAACAGCAAGCGACTATTGTTTTGTCTATATTCGCAGCTAACTCGGGATTGACAGGTCTTGTTTTGCCTCTTATTAACTCTTATTAACTCGGGATTGACAGGTCTTGCTTTGCCTCTTATCATCCGAACCCGCCGCGGTGGCTCAGTGGTTAGGGCGCTCGACTACTGATCCGGAGTTCCCGGGTTCGAACCCGACCGCGGCGGCTGCGTTTTTATGGAGGAAAAACGCTAAGGCGCCCGTGTGCTGTGCGATGTCAGTGCACGTTAAAGATCCCCAGGTGGTCGAAATTATTCCGGAGCCCTCCACTACGGCACCTCTTTCTTCCTTCCTTCTTTCACTCCCTCCTTTATCCCTTCCCTTACGGCGCGGTTCAGGTGTCCAACGATATATGAGGCAGATACTGCGCCATTTCCTTTCCCCCCAATACCAATTATTATTATTATTATTATTATTATCATCCGCGCCTACCGTACCTCCAGCCGCTATAGTGCACTAGAGGGAAGCTTACTCCCTTATTACTCCCATTAGACGCATTCGTGTTTAGTGTGCGTGACGTCACACAGCTTTTTCAGCACGCCATCTTGCGATGAAAATTTTCCCCGTTGCCTCTTCTATTCAGAACGAAACGGAGACTGTCCTAGAAGAGTGCTATGAATAGGTGCGGTGTTTCAACGGCTATATGGCGTTGGCCTGCTTTAGGTGCCTTGCCTGTTAGTCCAGCTTTAAAGCTCCGAAGGGGCAGAAGTAATCGTTTATTTCGGGCCTGCTTCACTTCTACTGAGCACACAGAGGCCCAATAGTGAGCGGCGCTAGCGCAAAGTGCATTGCAAAACAGAGACAAGCGTGCTCTGTGATGTCAACGGCTGATATCACACCGTACCTAAGCACAGCAGGGCAGGGGAAGGGAACGGAAGGCTGAAAGCTACCTGCGCGTGAGCTGCTTCGTCAGTGGAGGAACTCCAGCCGTAGTGGCCTCCGTCTCCCCGCTAATGCACCCTTTCAGCACTTCGCGGCACTCAAGCTTCTTCACCATGGAAAGCGAAGTGTCCCCCCCCCCCCCCCCCCCCCCGTTATCGCTGCCCTAAAGATTAGGCGCGCCTCTTGACGAGGAGTCATATACACACCTGAGGCGCAAAGTGCGCCTACGATAAGAGGCGGGCCGCGCAGCCAGCGGGCCTCCGCTCTCTCGACTCCCAAGGTCGACGACATCATCACACCTTTGACCAGCACGCGTCCACGATAACGACAACCGCGATACGAGTCACCGTCTTAGACAAGAAAGGAACAAAGGAAGGAAAGCAGGTCGCCTGATTACGTTGACGTCAGCCTCAGAAGGGAACACAGTGCCTGCGAGTCCTTGCGACCTGAAGCCGAGAGACCAGCTTCGAACGCAACAAACCTGCACACGTACTGGCAGCCAAAAATGAAACGCTGACAAGAAATCTGAAATGTCACGCGAGAGAATATAAACTTAGTTGAATCTCGTTATCACGAAGTTGAAGCGGCTCGTCGATAACTTCGTTATAGCCGTAACTTCGCTATAGCCCGCGTCGACCGAGCTTCCAAGGCGAATCGTCATTCTTTCGTTATATCCATTATTTCGTTGCAAAAAGTTTCGTTACAACGAGGTTCGACTGTATCAGCTCCTGGACAGAAAATGCAGGTGAGGTCGATTAACGCTTCTAAAGGACAGTCTGTGGCCTTCGAAGCGAAATTAACCTGCTCTGGTATTGAGCTTCCCCTGGCTACGACCTTCTCATTTCGCTGTTCATGTTTCATTTGTCTTGTTCGCGTTTCCGGCAGCTACCTGGGAGGAAAGGCGTCGCTCAGACTGCAAGAAACGCAAGAAAGAAAGAAGGCTGCAAGCCTGAAGCACGCAGACTGACAATAACTCAGAGCCCATTTGCTCGGATACAACTCAAGAAAGCGGCTTTTCCCCCGTCAAAGGACCCAATTCCAGTCAATGGCGTCGGGCGATTCCCCCTTCCAGCCAACGGCGTCGGCCGATTCTGAAAATTGACCGACGACATTGGACGGAAGGGGGTCCTTTGTGACGTGGAAAAGCCGCTTTCTTTAGTTGTATCCGACGATAGCCAGTGCGGAAATTTCCTCCCAATTAACGCGCTATCAATTAGTAATCAGACAGAGCTGGGTAATTAAGCACTGAATAAAGGTGTACCGTTGCGTGCCTAAAGAACGCGCGCAAAATTTGCGTGTCAAGAAAGCAGCTACGACAAGCTCCTCGACTCCAGCGTTTCTATATGCACCACCCTTTCCCTCTCTCCCTCTCCCCCGCCCACTCTTCATGCGACCCTCGGGGGGGGGGGGGGGCTGAAGAGTTGTCTGAAGAGAGTGTAGCGATAAAACACTATCTGCTCCACCCCGTCCGTGCAGAGAGGTTCCATTTACGCCCGACACCGGAGACCGGAGTGCGGGGCGGCGGATGACGTCACACAGAGCTAAGTGCCGCACCGACAGCAGGATATGTGCACCCCCCCCCCCCCGGTATTTTCTTTTCTGCCATTTCCCGACCAAGCCAAAGAGCACTCGAGCAGCTGTTCCTACGCGGCGTCCGTCCATAGCACGACTTGCACTTCGCCTTGAGCTGTTGCGTGCAGCTCCGGGAGATATACGTGAGAATACGAAACTTTGACTTGGCTCGTGAGGATGCGCCAACTATACGCACCTTTGCGCGTATAAGTGCAGTACAGCAAACCGGGACCATCTAGAATGGCAATGCGCAAACATCACTGATGTTCGGGCGCGCACAGGCGCTTAGCACGATTAGTACACGATGCACGATTCCGGCATCCTTGACGCGACCTGCTTAAAAGGCGATGTCGGAGCCCACGGAGTCGCCGCGGATATAGAAGAGGAGACGAACTAACCACCTTGTTCAAAATGCGTATATTAAACTGTCGAGTCCTTTCTATATGAATGGTATTACAATACAAAGAAATCCTCCCAAAAATCGGCTGCATGACGTGGTATGCAACGTCCAAGTCCCTGAGTGCCAGGATGGCGGTGACGACCACTTCGGACACGTTAGCTGATAGCAGACACAGTACCTATATTAGAACACGTATACAGCCATAAAGTGACGTCTTCCAACGAGGCAGGCTGCAGGAAAACTAAGACTCGGCCAATTCTGCGCGACAAAAATATTTTAGAATTCATTACATTTCAGCACGTTCGTTTCAGCACGAGTGTGGAGGTTTTTTTTAAAAAAAGTGTCAGTGCCCAGCGTTTCTCAAATAGGGAAAAATGAAAAGGCAGGCGACGACAGCAGTTTAGAGTGCACAGGGTTTTGCTTCTTTGCCACGTCGTGTGGCTCGCTATGCAGACCCCAGCGTTCCGAATCACTGGAAGGTAAAGATGAACCCTGGTCATCGCTCCTCAAAAGGTTACAACTTCCACTGATGCTACGGGAGCCTCATTGAGCTCGGCTTCGATGGCAACTCCCTTGGACTGTGAACTTTCGAACAAGGCTGTACGTGCCCCTCTGGAATCTGTTCTCGCCCTATGCATCCCCAGCGCTCCTAATCTCTGGAAGGTAAAGATGAACCCTGGTCATCGCTCCTGCAAAGGTTACAACTTCCACGGATGCTACGGGAGGAGCCTCCTTACTCGGCTTGGATGGCAACTCTCTTCGACTGTGAACTTTCGAACAAGGCTGTACGTGGCCCTCTGGAATCTGTTCTCGCCCTATGCATCCCCAGCGCTCCAAATCTCTGGAAGGTAAAGATGAACCCTGGTCATCGCTCCTCCAAAGGTTACAACTTCCACGGATGCTACGGGAGCCTCCTTACTCGGCTTGGATGGCAACTCTCTTCGACTGTGAACTTTCGAACAAGGCTGTACGTGGCCCTCTGGAATCTGTTCTCGCCCTATGCATCCCCAGCGCTCCAAATCTCTGGAAGGTAAAGATGAACCCTGGTCATCGCTCCTCCAAAGGTTACAACTTCCACGGATGCTACGGGAGCCTCCTTACTCGGCTTGGATGGCAACTCTCTTCGACTGTGAACTTTCGAACAAGGCTGTACGTGGCCCTCTGGAATCTGTTCTCGCCCTATGCATCCCCAGCGCTCCTAATCTCTGGAAGGTAAAGATGAACCCTGGTCATCGCTCCTCCAAAGGTTACAACTTCCACGGATGCTACGAGAGCCTCCTTACTCGGCTTGGATGGCAACTCTCTTCCACTGTGAACTTTCGAACAAGGCTGTACGTGCCCCCTCCGGAATCTGTTCTCGCCCTATGCATCCCCAGCGCTCCTAATCTCTGGAAGGTAAAGATGAACCCTGGTCATCGCTCCTCCAAAGGTTACAACTTCCACGGATGCTACGAGAGCCTCCTTACTCGGCTTGGATGGCAACTCTCTTCCACTGTGAACTTTCGAACAAGGCTGTACGTGCCCCCTCCGGAATCTGTTCTCGCCCTATGTCCCCAGCGCTCCAAATCTCTGGAAGGTAAAGATGAACCCTGGTCATCGCTCCTCCAAAGGTTACAACTTCCACGGATGCTACGGGAGCCTCCTTACTCGGCTTGGATGGCAACTCTCTTCGACTGTGAACTTTCGAACAAGGCTGTACGTGGCCCTCTGGAATCTGTTCTCGCCCTATGCATCCCCAGCGCTCCTAATCTCTGGAAGGTAAAGATGAACCCTGGTCATCGCTCCTCCAAAGGTTACAACTTCCACGGATGCTACGAGAGCCTCCTTACTCGGCTTGGATGGCAACTCTCTTCCACTGTGAACTTTCGAACAAGGCTGTACGTGCCCCCTCCGGAATCTGTTCTCGCCCTATGTCCCCAGCGCTCCAAATCTCTGGAAGGTAAAGATGAACCCTGGTCATCGCTCCTCCAAAGGTTACAACTTCCACGGATGCTACGAGAGCCTCCTTACTCGGCTTGGATGGCAACTCTCTTCGACTGTGAACTTTCGAACAAGGCTGTACGTGGCCCTCTGGAATCTGTTCTCGCCCTATGCATCCCCAGCGCTCCTAATCTCTGGAAGGTAAAGATGAACCCTGGTCATCGCTCCTCCAAAGGTTACAACTTCCACGGATGCTACGAGAGCCTCCTTACTCGGCTTGGATGGCAACTCTCTTCCACTGTGAACTTTCGAACAAGGCTGTACGTGCCCCCTCCGGAATCTGTTCTCGCCCTATGTCCCCAGCGCTCCAAATCTCTGGAAGGTAAAGATGAACCCTGGTCATCGCTCCTCCAAAGGTTACAACTTCCACGGATGCTACGGGAGCCTCCTTACTCGGCTTGGATGGCAACTCTCTTCGACAGTGAACTTTCGAACAAGGCTGTACGTGGCCCTCTGGAATCTGTTCTCGCCCTATGCATCCCCAGCGCTCCAAATCTCTGGAAGGTAAAGATGAACCCTGGTCATCGCTCCTCCAAAGGTTACAACTTCCACGGATGCTACGGGAGCCTCCTTACTCGGCTTGGATGGCAACTCTCTTCGACTGTGAACTTTCGAACAAGGCTGTACGTGGCCCTCTGGAATCTGTTCTCGCCCTATGCATCCCCAGCGCTCCTAATCTCTGGAAGGTAAAGATGAACCCTGGTCATCGCTCCTCCAAAGGTTACAACTTCCACGGATGCTACGAGAGCCTCCTTACTCGGCTTGGATGGCAACTCTCTTCCACTGTGAACTTTCGAACAAGGCTGTACGTGCCCCCTCCGGAATCTGTTCTCGCCCTATGCATCCCCAGCGCTCCAAATCTCTGGAAGGTAAAAATGAACCCTGGTCATCGCTCCTCCAAAGGTTACAACTTCCACGGATGCTACGGGAGCCTCCTTACTCGGCTTGGATGGCAACTCTCTTCGACTGTGAACTTTCGAACAAGGCTGTACGTGGCCCTCTGGAATCTGTTCTCGCCCTATGCATCCCCAGCGCTCCTAATCACTGGAAGGTAAAGATGAACCCTGGTCATCGCTCCTCAAAAGGTTACAACTTCCACTGATGCTACGGGAGCCTCATTGAACTCGGCTTCGATGCCAACTCCCTTGGACTGTGAACTTTCGAACAAGGCTGTACGTGCCCCTCTGGAATCTGTTCTCGCCCTATGCATCCCCAGCGCTCCTAATCTCTGGAAGGTAAAGATGAACCCTGGTCATCGCTCCTCCAAAGGTTACAACTTCCACGGATGCAACGGGAGGAGCCTCCTTACTCGGCTTGGATGGCAACTCTCTTCGACTGTGAACTTTCGAACAAGGCTGTACGTGCCCCCTCCGGAATCTGTTCTCGCCCTATGCATCCCCAGCGCTCCAAATCTCTGGAAGGTAAAGATGAACCCTGGTCATCGCTCCTCCAAAGGTTACAACTTCCACGGATGCTACGGGAGCCTCCTTACTCGGCTTGGATGGCAACTCTCTTCGACTGTGAACTTTCGAACAAGGCTGTACGTGGCCCTCTGGAATCTGTTCTCGCCCTATGCATCCCCAGCGCTCCAAATCTCTGGAAGGTAAAGATGAACCCTGGTCATCGCTCCTCCAAAGGTTACAACTTCCACGGATGCTACGGGAGCCTCCTTACTCGGCTTGGATGGCAACTCTCTTCGACTGTGAACTTTCGAACGAGGCTGTACGTGGCCCTCTGGAATCTGTTCTCGCCCTATGCATCCCCAGCGCTCCTAATCTCTGGAAGGTAAAGATGAACCCTGGTCATCGCTCCTCCAAAGGTTACAACTTCCACGGATGCTACGGGAGCCTCCTTACTCGGCTTGGATGGCAACTCTCTTCCACTGTGAACTTTCGAACAAGGCTGTACATGCCCCCTCCGGAATCTGTTCTCGCCCTATGCATCCCCAGCGCTCCAAATCTCTGGAAGGTAAAAATGAACCCTGGTCATCGCTCCTCCAAAGGTTACAACTTCCACGGATGCTACGGGAGCCTCCTTACTCGGCTTGGATGGCAACTCTCTTCGACTGTGAACTTTCGAAAAGGCAGTACGTGCCCCCTCCGGAATCTGTTCTCGCCCTATGCATCCCTCAGCGCTCCAAATCTCTGGAAGGTAAATATGAACCCTGGTCATCCCTCCTCCAATGGTTACAACTTCCACGGATGCTACGGGAGCCTCATTGAGCTCGGCTTCGATGGCAACTCCCTTGGACTGTGAACTTTCGAACAAGGCTGTACGTGCCCCCTCCGGAATCTGTTCTCGCCCTCCAGAGAGCCGCATCATCACCCGCTGCACGCAACTGACTCTGTCGCAGCGCGCCGCTGAAGTGCGCCGACGCTGCTATGCCATTGCTGCCCACGAGCTCTGAAAGCCGAAGCCGCTTCCGGTTTACGCGCGCTCCCGCCGGAGTGCGTCGAACCATCGGCGCGAAAAAAGGTCGGTGTCGTCGACGTGCGTCGCTGTGCACACATCCTGCGGAAGCGAGACGTGTCGCAGCACAAGCGTGGGAGAGCTCGCCGCAAAATAAAAAGGCTTTTTTATCCCGGCGTGGCAGCGACAATCGCTTCGGTTTCAAGTATACGAGTGCTCCGACCAAGTCCAGCATTCTTGGACAAAAACTGAATATAGGGATAGTGCAAGCAACTGTTACGGAAGTATTGAACTTAATGGTTCTTTAACGTGCACTGACATCACACAGCACACGAAATTCTAGAGGCCCGTGTGCTGTGCGATGTCAAGGCACGTTAAAGAACCCCAGGTGATCGAAATTTCCGGAGCCCTTCACTACGGCGTCTCTCATAGCCTGAGTCGCTTCGGGACGTTAAACCCCCATAATCCAACCATAAACCAACCAATTGTCGATTCTTGCGATCTGTAGCGAAACCTTTCTTTTAAAATTTTTCAGTCGGTCGCACCGAGCAGTTAAGGCGGCCATATAAAACCAATGGAGGACGACGTTTTTGATGACATCAAAAACGATATCAATAGCAAAAAAAATATGCAAGCGTGCTTTTACGAGAGATCTGCGGATATATTGGCTGTTGTAGTGAAATCTCACAATACATGGGAAAAAATTGTGGTTATAAACTCTTTCCCGGAGAAAAAATGTTTTCGTCCGGGATTCCTTGGTATGTTTTTGCATCTACCTGGCTGTCCAGCCTAATCCTTTTCTCACGGGGCCAACGTGCAGTCTCTTATACACCGTGAGCAGCCCGCGTTTTGTGCACTATGGGTCGCTTACGCGACGTACACCCAACAAAAGCATGAGCGCCGACTACGCAACATCCCCGTTTAAGTGCACACCGCCCCTTGGAAACGCCCTCTTTCTATACTGTTTACTGTGCGCCACGGCCCGAACAACAAACACTCTAAGGTCGTGTTCCCATCGATTCGACCACGGAACGCGACAGGTCGCACCGGCTTGTTCCCAGGAGCTCGGGTTCCACTTCAAGCAAGTTGCACATCGCCTGGTTCGCCAGATAAACACGCGCCAGCGGTTCCCCTTCGACCCACGGCGGGCACACAAACTCACTCCCACGCCTACGTCATGTGCTAAACCAAGAGAGAATATGCTGAAAAGGGGGGGGGGGGCAGTTTAGTTACAGATAATAATAATAATAATAATAATAATTGGTTTTTGGTGGAAAGGAAATGGCGCAGTATCTGTCTCATATATCGTTGGACACCTGAACCGCGCCGTAAGGGAAGGGATAAAGGAGGGAGTGAAAGAAGAGAGGAACAAATAGGTCCGTAGTGGAGGGCTCCGGAATAATTTCGACCACCTGGGGATCTTTAACGTGCACTGACATCGCACAGCACACGGGCGCCTTAGCGTTTTTCCTCCATAAGTAGACTTTTGTCTTACACTATGAATAGACAAAAAGAAATGTCTATAGGAAGGCAATAGATTATATAGACTGTCTATAGACTATTTTTGTAAGGGCTCTCTCTGCACCTTTATTTCCGCCGGCTGCAGCTTGGGTGCCTTAGATATTAGATAGCGACTGCCGCGGCTGGTGACATATTTTCCTTCCTTTTTGAAGTTTTTATTGATAAACCCCTACTGCTACTATCATTGCATGCACTAAAGTACGTACAAAATAAAAAAGAAAAAGGTCAAAAACGTCCGGCGACTCCGCGAATTAGCTGAAATGGCCACACGGGGGACACTCAGTCATCGAAGTAGCTTTTGGTCATTAATCAATGTGTCTCTAAAACCGAAGACTAGCGAGGGCTCTGCTCGATGACCATGTCTATAAGCGCCCGCGCACTCTATAAACTGATGAGCAAGAAATTAGAGGGTTAGGGCGAGATTCAGCTCTAAAGAGGAAAAAAGTAGCGAAAGACTGGCATTTCTACAAAAGAGGACCTTGCCACAGTTCAGGAGGGTAAAAACAAGTGAAAAGGGCGGGACGACGGAGAAAGATAGACAGAGAAAGAAAAATTTCGGCCCGCCTTTTGAAAATAATCCCCGCTGCAGCCTCCATTAACGAGCACGGGCTCTTCTGCTGCTTATTATACGAGAGCGATGAGCTTTCTGCTGCTTATTTATCGCTGACGGCCTGCTGACGTATAAATAGCAGAAATAGGTTGAGGCAGCCACCAAGTCGCGCCACTGATGCTTCAGAACATCTCGCATTGAAAAAAAAAAAAGCTGCGGAGCAGATAGAGAGCAACGTCAGCACTACACTGACGCATCCTCCTCCTGTGGGGTGCGTGTGTTCTCGACGCAGCTGAGTTAACGCAACCAGTTCTACAGAATCAAAGGAATGATAGGTACGTCCAAAGAAAAAATAAAATGGTGCCAGTGACGGTATAAAACAGGGCTCAGTCCGCTATTCGGGACAGAAACGAGTGAATGATGCTGTAAAGGGGACGCGTCCGACCTAACGACTCAAAAGAACTCTGGGGATACCAGTTATTGAAGTACCGAACGGACAAGGGTAGGGCCATTGTGGTCTCATGATTACACAGGGAAGCTCAGTCACCGAAACCAGTGAATGCATAGTGGATGGTTTATGGAAGTTCAACATCCCAAAGCTACTCAGGCTATGAGAGACGCTGTAGTGAAGGGTTCCGGAAATTTCGACCACCTGGGGTTCTTTAACGTGCACTGACATCGCACAGTACACGGGCCTCTAGAATTTCGCCTCCATCGAAATTCGACCGCCGCGGCCGGCATCGAACCTGCGTCTTTCGGGCCGGCAGCCGAGCGCCATAACCACTCAGCCACCGTGGCTAATGCATTATGGGATATGCTTTTTGTTCGGTTTACTTTATGCGGGTTCAACGTCCCAAAGCGACTCAGGCTATGAGGGACGCCGTATAGTGGAGGGCTCCGGATAATTTCGTCCACTTGGGACTCTTCAACGTGCACTGACACCGCAGGGTACAGGGACCCCTAGCAGGGGCAGCTTGCTTGCTTGGTCTCCCTCGTCTGTGTGTGTGTGTGGGGCGGGGGGGGGGGCGGCGATAGCAGTATAATCATGTTTGAACTAAAAGGTAAATGATTATAAAGTAGAAGAAAAACAACCATAGCCGCCAGTGGGATCAGAACAAAAAGTACGGACGGCCAACAGGGACTTATGCAGTCTGCAACGGTTAAACAGATCGATTACGTGCACAGCAGGATGCATTAACCAAATGATTAACACGTGGCGGTACACGGCGCAAGCGATCACCAAATCAAATGGGGACAAGAGTGCGGTTGCACAGCACGACTCGCGTAACTCGCAACACGCCAAGAGACAAGAGCAAGTCATATAGCTGACGGTCGTGGGTCTGTTCCCGCGTAGTAACAAAACCTCGTTTCTCTTTTCAATTTACGACGCTGGTTAGAAAAAGGCCGAGAACAACGACAACATCCGCAAATTGCACCAATCAAGAAGTCAAGCAATCAACGACGTGAGGGGTAATAAAAGGTCGCTTCGAACTAGGCCGCTCCATTCACTCGTTCGCTGTTTTACCAACACTGGCACACTTTTACTTTGTGTTTCCTTTTCTAACATATACCTTGGTTTGTTCTGCAGAACTCGTTGCGTTAAGCCAGCCCCGGAGCCCCGCTTTTGTTTCCGACGCCGTCCGCCAGGGGCGCTTCCCACGCGCCGAGCGAGGGCCCGTTTGGAGGCCACGCGAGTCGTTAATTGCGGAAAACGCGTCCCCGACGCAGGCTGCGCTTCGACCGCGGCGTTTTCGCTCCAGATAAGGCTCACGCAGCGCGAGACGTGTTGCGCAAGAAGCACGACTCGGTCGGCGTGCGCTCAACTTCCCCCGCTGTGCATCGCGTACGCCACAGCGCTCATGAACGGGTACACGGCATGCTGATAAGAGCGCTGCGCAAACTCCCTCCGACGACGACGCGCTTCCACAGCGCCTCGTGGCCACTCATGAAGCGGCGATTAATTTTATCGCGTCACGGCAGCTCCTGTTTACGACCCCTCGGATTTTTGTCTTCCTTGAAATTATAATTGTGAGGCTTCCGTGTACGTCAAATGATTGAAACTGAAAGCTGCGATGTGATATGATATGTCATATGACAATGTTATATTGGCACGCATCTTTGTACTGTTTCTTTGTTCGCGCTGATAAGTATAGAACAGCGCACCCTGCAATGTCATAATGGCACGAAACTTTGTACTATTTCTTTGTTTAAGCTGATATGCATAGAACAGTGCACTCCACAATGTTGTATTCGGACGAATATTTGTGCTATTTCTTTGTTCGCGGTGGTAGAACATAGAACAGTGCAGGGCGGTACAATATCTCGAGTTCACTGTGCCGAAGTGCACATGGGGCTATGACTATGAGGGACGCCTTAGTGGAGAATCAATTACGACCTCTTGGGGCTGCACTTTGGGGCGCCGTGCGATGTTCTGACATCGCACAGCACATAATCTAATATCAGAAGGAGACAGAAAAACTGTGTCGACAAATTAAGTGCCCACCACGTGTTCGGCCTGCCGCAGTCGGACACGCCAGGTGGAGGGTGGAGTATGGGAGAATATATGGGTATCGCAGGGAGACGAGGTATTGGAAGAGGTGGGACCTAAGAGGATGGTCGGGATCGAGAGACTTGAGCGTCGCCATGAAGAAACGTATCGACATCGGTAGCAGCCTCTGCCTCGCGTGCGGGAGGTACCGGGTTCGAATCCCGGCACCTCCGCGAACAGAAGCGGATGCTCTGTGCATCCCCGTGGGCCATCGCTATGGCCGCCACCCGTGTCAGATACACTCGCTCTAAGCGAAGAATGTGCCCGTATGTAACCACAATTGGTTCAAGCTACGGGCCATCGCAAACTGAGATTTTGTGCAAACACCTGAGCAAGGACTAAGGCCGTCAGACAGGCGCGCAGTCATCGTCACATCACGCTACGACGTCAACGTCACCCGTCAAGCTCATGACCACTCCAACTGTCAGCACAATTCAGACGTACGATAAGATTGCGAACGTGAAGGGACAGGGTCTAATCTGAGCATGCACGCTATAAAGATTAAAACCCCACCTCGCGAAGTGGCTGACATTGCCTCACCCACTCCACCCACAGCTTGTTCTCTTTCAAAGTTCTATGCTCTCTCACCGCTGCTGTAGTGGCGCACTTTTATGATGTTCAGTGCAAGGCCAACTCCGCAAGGGGATACTGCAATGTTCCTTCGCAGGGGTTTAGAGATAACAAATGTAATGTGAATGAATCTGCGGCAGGCGTAGCTAAAACCAACTGGAACATCAGTGGCTTAGGAGCAGGGCAGTGACGTAAAGATACAATGTCACAATTCAAAACTACGATAGCTAGTTATAAATTGGAGTAACACGGACAGTTGTCCCCCGTAGCGCTTGTCCTTCGTTTTCTTTCTCTTGGTGTCCCCCGTAGCAGCTTTTTCGAAAGTTTTAAAAAGATAGCTAGTTAATGTCAACATAATACACTTCAAGACTGAAAACGGCGCGAAAACCGGGACAAGATAGAGAGAAGCAACACACACAGCCAGCACCGTCGGTGCTGTGTGTGTTGCTTCTCTCTCTCTCTCTATCTTGTCCCGTTTCTGTCTATCTTGTCCCGTCTTTCGCGGTGGTAGTGGTTTTATTAAAAATAATAAAGTAAAAAGGAAGGAAAAGATTTTTGCTAGCCCCGGCATCTGCCATCGATACTGAAGCACCTGAGCTGGGGCAGCGGAAATAAAGGACAGCAGGCAGAGTGGAGAAATGAAATGAAAGAGGTGAGGGGACAGGAAGAGAGGATAGGGGGGGAGGTAATATCACAAACTATTTACACAATGACGGCCGTTTTCAGTCTTGAATCATGAACCAACTGGCCCAACAATCCTCCCTTTTGCAGATAATTTACTTTCCGTTCAGAAGCAAGAATCTCTATACACAATACCCGCAAATTGGAGATTGGTTACGTTAATATAAAGAAGACCAAAAGTGGCCTGGTGGCGCCCGCCACCACCCCGCTTCGAAGGGGACCCTCCTGACATCCATCCATCCGTCCTACAGAACAGCCGTCGCGTTTGCGCTCGCACGCACAGGGACGCCGCGTTTGGCGGCAAGGCTCTCGTCTAAAAACGCCGTGGGCGAAAGCGCGAGCCAAACCCTCCACGACATGCACGATACGATTTGCATAAGATAAGTTACGATATCAGGAGCAGCGGTAGGGATCAAAAGGAAGCCGCAAGAGGCATCCGCGCGTCGTCTTATCGCGCGTGATACGGGACTTCTCAACTTCAGCCGCCGAAACCAACAAGGAAGTTCCGCCGCGGGACTTGGCTTTATACCGATAAAAACTGGCTGAGGTTCAACGCGGCTTAGGCTAGTAGATGAGCAAAAGCAAAGGCGGCGGCATATATAGCGAAGAATAATGTGACGTCATTACCACGTCATCGCATGACGTCGCATCAGGCGACGCGAGTCTCAGCTCTAAAGGTCAAGGGTCACATGACCACTGGTCAGCGCTCATGGTAGTTGGTGTACTGGATATACCCCCATGCCATAATTTGTATGTCATGGCTATGGCAGAATGAAAAAGTCCTAGTTTGACCTTGCTAGGCTTTGAAGGTCAAAGCGTCGAACCGACGCGCTAAATCAGAAGTTGGTCCCCGCGTAGTAGAGCTTTCGCTCTACAAACGAGAAAGCAAGACACGGCCTCTGCACGCAACCTCGCGCTGGAACCAACAACCCAGGCAGGCGTGCGTAAGAACGTGCTGCACCGCTGGCAGTGCAGAGTCTCTAAATACTACCTAGACGGAAAGATGGCGCCACCGTCTATGCGAGTTTCTTAAAGGGCGCTTCCTCCACCGCGGGAATGCCGGGAAGACGAAGTTTCGTGCTTGGCTTGGCTAGTGTTGGGCCGCAAGCGTGGATTGTACCTCGACACTGATAGTTGATTCGCGATGCTCGTCCTCTGTGCGCAGATTAAGAGATTTCAATGCTGCGTTTTTCGCTTCTTCAATACATTTAACGCAGGTGAAAAAAAAAATATGAACCCCTAAACCACGTATATAATCCACACAAACCAGAAAAGAGCATTAACTTTCGCGCGGCCTCGAAAGCGTCCGCAAGGCCGTCACGGGCACAAATCCAGCGCAAACAGGGGCCGTACGGGATAGGGCACCAAAAAAAAAATAACATAAAGCGAACGCGCCAGCACTAAAGCTCTCTGGTCCTGCAAATCACCACCTCGTGACTCATGCGGCGGAAAAAGTAAGTACGAAGGCCGGCCGTGTTCGCGAGTCGACGGAGTCTCGAGCGCAAACGGCGAAGCCCCCAAAGCGCGCGTTCGTTCATTCACACCCGCAGACCTTGCAGCGTCCCCCAAAGCCCGCCCGCAAAGGTCGCGCAAAGCGGGGCGGAGGCAGCGGACCGCGACAAAGCTGCCGGCGCGCTGACAGGGAGCCCAGGATTGCGCCGCGCCGCCTATAGCTGGCACTGATCCCGCACTAACATGACCCTAACAAAAATGGTCTACAGAGAATCTATAGACTTCTTATAGACTCTATTTCCTTCCTATAGATATTTCTTTTTGTGCTATTCATAGTCTATAGACAAAAGTCTACCGAAGGTGTGTCGCCATAAATCTATAGATATCTATACACTGTCTATAGGATTTGTATTGCCTATAGACTGTTCTCTAGGGTTTGTCTATAGAGATGGTTTTTGGTTTACGGGGGTTTAACGTCCCAAAGCGACTCAGGCTATGAGAGACGCCGTAGTGGAGGGCTCCGGAAATTTCGACCACCTGGGGTTCTTTCACGTGCACTGACATCGCACAGTACACGGGCGTCTAGAATTTCGCCTCCATCGAAATTGGACCGCCGCGGCAGGGATCGAACCCGCGTCTTTGGGCCAGCAGCCGAGCGCCGTAACCACTCTGCCACCGCGGCGGCTGTTTGTTTGTCTATAGAGAGTCTATAGAGTTTATAGACAAGTCAATGGACAGTCTACAGACTATTTAAAGAAATCATTGTAAGGGTAGAACGCTTCTTTCCGTTTACTTGTGCATACCAAAACGCTACCGCGACCGTGGTTACAATGTAACTCGGACTCGGCGATTAGCATGCAACCGACGACCACTCCCCAGATAGCGGTTCGACGGCGCCACCTGTCGGCGCGCACTGAGCGGGCTTTCCTGCTCGAAGCAGCTGCGAATATGTTTCGAGCCGAGCAGTAATGGGAATGCTTCGGCTGCTGAATGCAAACTAGGCAGGAGGGGGGTAGCGCAAAGCGCCGTCGCGCCTTTCGCAGCGAGTGCTAAGCCGAGCGACAGGTGGTGCACCTGCTGCGCGGCTATGCTCGTACATCACGTCGCGGAGGGAGTTATCCGGGTGCTGAGAACGGCGTCGACAGATCCGGACATCTTGGACAAGAAGGAGGCCACGTATCGGCAGGGGGGGGGGGGGGGGGGGGGGGGGGGAAGCGAGGAATAAAGAAAGAAAAACAAAACGTTCACTGCGATTGAAGTGCACTACGAAAAACGCAAGCTGGAAGACATTGTTAACCCGCCGCGGTGGCTCAGTGCTTAGGGCGCTCGGCTACTGATCCGGAGTTCCCGGGTTCGAACCCGACCGCGGCGGCTGCGTTTTTATGGAGGCAAAACGCTAAGGCGCCCGTGTGCTGTGCGATGTCAGTGCACGTTAGAGATCCCCAGGAGGCCGAAATGATTCCGGAGCCCACCACTACGGCACCGTTTCTTCCTTTCTTCTTTCACTCCCTCCCTATCCTTCCCTTACGGCGCGGTTCAGGTGTCCAACGATATATGAGACAGATACTGCGCCATTTCCTTTCCCCAAAAACCAATTATTATTATTATTATTATTATTATTATTATTATTATTATTATTATTATTATTATTATTATTAGCATTGTTTGATTAGAAATGGTAATCATTGAATTGCGCTCGAAATGGTACAATAATAAAGCCGCCATTACGAATAGCGTTCTCAGCCGAACACGTCGGGGAGAGCTTCGAAGGCCTCCACAACGCATAACGAGAGGTCCCCGGAGCTCGTCCCGCAGTGCCGCCTTTGTGGTAAAGCCGACACCGACTTACGACACGAGCAGCAAGTCGCCCGGCGCTGCAGTGCTCGTTGATCTCTGGATCGAATGTTTCGACAGATGAGTCTCCGACCCCAATTTGTTCTACGCGCTTCTGTTACGCGCGCTGTTTACGCGCTTTAAAGCAGCCCTAGCGCCAACAAAGAAACCATCAGAACCGTCGTCAACTCTTAAAGCCAAGTAGTGTCCGCCGGCTGCACAGCTGGTCACGCGATGCCGATGCGCCATGCGCAGTGGCTTAGCCCGCAGACGCGCGCAAGGACCGCTACGCCCCCGTCTGTTGCGACTGTCTGCTCGGTTTCTGCGTGAACACTGCGCGAAGTACCTGCTCCGCTGTGTCCACCTATCTGGACGGTATGCCGAAGGTGTTTAGACAACACCGCAGGCCCAGGACTGCTGTTGACATTCCCACCAACTGGCTTAAAACAGCTCCGCGTTTGCTTGTCACACCTATTCCTTTTACACTTGACCTTCGTCCCCGTAGCTGCGTAAAACAACGAGGGTGAAAAGGAGGGAAGAGTGCAGGTGTACCACATACCGCGCACTGTCTCTCTCGGAGTTGCGCGGCGCGGACCTGTAAACAAGGCCGCAGCGCCAGAGGTCAAAAGCCCGTCGTCTGCGGACGTCCCTCTCCTATCCCCTTGCTCTCCCTCCCTCCCTCTCTCTCTCTCTCTCTCTCTGTACACGCTTGTGCGTTGTAGCTGCGGCATGACGGCGTTCCACACCGCGGGATCGTCAATCACACGCGCGGCGCCTTCGCCACACGCCAAGGGCGGCGGAACACTCGCACAGTCGCACAACAGAGCACACCGGCGGCTGTGCAGCCACAGGCCAACCGTGACGAACGCCAACATCGTCCTTGCCGCAACCACGGGGGGAAGAGGCACTGTTATACCCTACAGCCCGTCTCTCACCTCGAGACGGCAATCGGCCGACAGAGGGCCTGCCCGCCCCAGACAATGACGAGCGCTCAACGCCGTCCTCTGCGGAGACAGAGAGAGACTCGGGTCACGCCTATTTCTTCGGGGTCTGGTTCTTAAAGATGGATTCAAGGGACGGATGAGGTCGCGGACGAATCGGTGACGTCACGACAAGTCGGCGCAGCGTCCGTGAGCTAAAGGTATGGCTATTTGCCGCTTAGTTCTTGAGTTGTATTGGAGATGAGCTGCAAAGCATGATAAATGAGTTACGGCAGACAGAGCGGAACGGTAGGTCTTAAAATTAGCATGCAGAAAACCAAAGTAATGTTCGACGGTATCGCAAGGGAACAGCAGGTCACAATTGGTAGTGAGGTGCTGGAAGTGGTAAAGGAATATGTCTGCTTAGGGCAGGTAGTGACATCTGATCCGGATCATCACAGAGAAATAACTAGAAGGATAAGAATGAGGTGGAGCGCATATGGCAGGTTCTCTCAGATCATGAATGGCAGTTTACCAATATCCCTCAAGAGAAAAGTGTACAACAGATGTTATCTTACCAGTACTCACCTACGGGGCAGAAACGTGGAGGCTAACGAAAAGAGTTCAGCTTAAGTTAAGGACAACGCAGCGAGCCATGGAAAGAAAAATGATAGGAGCAACGTTAAGAGACCGGAGGCGGGCAGGGTGGGTGAGGGAACAAACGCGGGTTCATGACATCCAAGGACTCCGAAACAGGGGCGGGGGGCAAACCCCCTCCCCCGCCGAGCATTTCTCCAGAAGGGGCAGCGCCCCCCCCCCCCCCCCCCCACAAGTCTCCAACTTCTTGCACTCAGATAAGATTTCTGAGAAGCCCTCCAATTTCAGGACGTTATAAACGTAAAGCACAGTGAGGCTGAGCTAGTTGACTTCATACCCAGCCTTAACACGTTTAATTTCAGTAACCCAAACCAATCGTGTCCGAGCAGAAGTTGTTAATTGACTGAGCTCTGTTCATGAGCATGATTATTAGCACCGAAACAGTATGAGCAATCTTTTTTGATGCAGTCGATCACTCCTCATGTGTACATCTCTACATAAATAAAGTTGCCCCTTTCAAGTATATATGCATTACAAATACACTTTTGAACAGCGAAGTATGAAAATATAAAAAATAAATAAAATTAATTATACATTTAAATAAAACATGGAATAAATACACAAACAACTAAAAAACTCTAAGACCAGCCCCCCCCCCCCCCCACACACACACACACACACACTCGGAGAAAACTTCCGGAGTCCCTGATGACATCCTTTAGTCGAAACCAAGAGGAAGAAATGGGCTTGGGCAGGGCATGCTCTGCGACAGCCAGATAACCTCTAGTCTTCAAGGGTAACGGAGTAGAGAAGGCAAGCGTAGCAGGGGTGGGCAGAAAGTTGGGTAGGCGCACGAGATTAAGAATGCGCGGGGATAGGGTGGCCGCAGCAGCTGGCAAAGGACAGGGCTAATTGGAGAGACATGGGACAGGCCTTTGCCCTGCAGTGGGCGCAGTCAGGCTGATTATGTTGATGATGATGAAAGCCAGTAAAAAAGGTGTCGCGTGATAGAACTCCACAGCCTTGAACTGCATAGACTGCGCCGATGTACCGTCAGAGGCAATGCAAATTTCATTACATTTTTCACCTAATAAACTTGCTCCGCAAGAGGGCAGATGTTTTACTAACCAGAAGAGTTCTCACGCTTCGCTTTTCGCTGGTGAGAAATACCCCCCCCCCCCCCCCTAAGCATGAGTCATCGCTTCTTGGAGGTCATCAGCCGATCCGCATTTGCATCGCCTCCAAGAGTGCACGCGGCGCACATTTGCCTCGGAAACCTGCCTCGGCTCGCATCGCGGGTGCGACATTCACGGGTCGGCGGCAAATGAGCGAGGCGGCGGTTCGTTGACCCCGACGGCGGAAAGCGGAAGAAGGCGATCGGCGCGGTGCAGCAGCATCGGAGAACCCGCACAAGAAGGGCCGAGCCGGAGAAGCCGGAAACGACCGCGAGTTCAGGAAAGCGGCGATGAAGAAAAAAAATATATAACGAACACGGCGTGCAACTCGAGATATCGGCGAACAACGACGCCGCTACTATACACACACCCTGATGATTCATTAGAACCGTGCAACGCTACGCATTCGGTGCCTGCCGGCTACTCGGCGGTTGTATCCATGGCCCCAGCAGCGCGCCTGCACTAGTTGCGGCAAGCCACAAGAATGGCCGCGCTCAATTAAGAGTCGCTGCATAGCCGCAGCTTGCGCCAAAGATGACTGGATGGATGATCGGTTTTTGTAAGCAAACCCTCTGAATCGGGGTGGTGGCTGGCGCCACCTTGTGAACAAATTTAAGACTACAAGAGAAATCCGCATGAAAGAAACACTGCCTTATCCCTAGGCCATCAGTGCGCCGAGCAGAGCGACGTGCTTGGTTATAACAAGTCACAGGCTATCTCTGTCATACTGTGAGCTTCTTCTGGTGTATTTATTGCGAACTTTTTCTTATATCCTTAGCATTATTGTGGTTATTTGCCGTTCTAAGCTATGCCTGCCCTCCACCGCTTCCAGCGCGCAAAAACTCGAACCTGTTCACGCTTTCCTGAGGGTAACCAATCGGCAGGCGAGCCTTCATCATCCCGAAATGATCATACCGCGCCGTTCTCAAATACACGAGAGACAGTCCACAGCGCGGTCTCGCGCCCTTATAAAAATGGTCTATAGACAGTCTATAGACTTCTTATAGAGTCTATTGCCTTCCTATAGATATTTCTTTTTGTCTATTCATAGTTTATAGACTGTATACCAGACAAAAGTCTAATAAAAGTGTACGGCCATAAATCTATTGATGCCTATAGACTGCAATGGAATTTGTATTGCCTATAACCTGTTCCCTGAGGTTTGTCTAGTAGACAGTCTATAGACTTTATAGACAGAAGTCTGTGGACAGTCTACAGACTGTCTGAAGAAACTTTTCGCAAGGGCGGCGAACGGTTGAGCGTTTTTGAGCCGCTGCCTCTACAGGAGCCGCTGGCTAAAACTCGCTGGCTCCAACTCCTGCAGCGCTGCACGGTTTTTCGTGAGAGTGAGTGCCGATACACGACACCACACACACGAAGCCGCGGCATCGGGGCGAGGAATACACGCACTTCGTGACCACGCATTTGGGACAACACAGCGCGTACCGCACGCAGAACACTTCCCCGTCGAATCCGTGTACTTCTGCTGCGAGGAGGTGCAACGGGGAAAGGGAGAAAGTGAACATGAGGTGTACACCGGCAACGCCGGACAGAGAGCCGCTGCAGTGGCTGCATGCAGTGCCGATAGCGGCTCAACAACTGTTCCGCACCTTCGGACAGGATTTACGGAAATAGACGCGGCTATCAAATGCAGTGTCGGCTAGTTTGTTACTGCAGTGTGGTTTACCTGCAGTGATTGGTGATGTCGCAACTGCAATGCGGTTAATTTACAGTGGTTGGTATGCAAGTGTTGCGTGTTTAGTTTGCAGTGACTGGTGCAGGTTGCAACCTCAGTGCCGGTATTTTACATTGCTTGCTATGCAATTGCTCTGCGTTTAGTTTGCAGTGGTTGATAGTGGTGGTCACTACAGCGCGGTTAGTTTACATTGGTTGGTACGCTAATGCTCTGAGTTTAGTTTGCAGTGGTTGATATAATAATAATAATTGGTTTTTTTGGGGGGAAAGGAAATGGCGCAGTATCTGTCTCACATCTCGGTGGACACCCGAACCGCGCCGTAAGGGAAGGGATAAAGGAGGGAGTGAAAGAAGAAAGAGGCGCCGTAGTGGAGGGCTCCGGAATAATTTCGACCACCTGGGGATCTTTAACGTGCACTGACATCGCACATCACACGGGTGCCTTAGCGTTTTGCCTCCATAAAAACGCAGCCGCCGCAGTCGGGTTAGAACCCGGGAACTCCGGATCAGTAGCCGAGCGCTCTAACCACTGAGTCACCGCGGCGGGTGCAGTGGTTGGTAGTGTTTTCTTTTTTTTTATTCGAGAAGTGTGCCAAGAGGCATGAGTTGAGAAAGGGGGAAGGAATGCAGGAGATAGGAAGTTAACCGTTTCGCTGATGGCAACTACAGTGCGTTTAGTTTTCACAGGTTTGCATACAACTGCTGTAAGCTTGGTTTGCAGTGGTTGGCGGTGGATGCAACTATCAGGTTAGTTAACAAATGCTGAGCGGTTAGTTTACGTTCGCTGGTATGCAACTGCAGGGCTGTTGGTTTGCATGCAGTGCATGGTTGGTGGTGGTTGCAGCTGTCAGGTTAGTGTGCAAAAGCAGGGCGGTCGGTATGTTAACACCGGTATAGTGCAATAACACCGGTTATAAGACACCGCTTCGACAACACTTCCTCGAGTAGGCATATACGAGAATGGGGAGCTGTACAAAGCCATTAATCCGCGAGCAAAGAAGAGTTATTCGAGAAGGCCTGGCGATGTTGTGGCTCCTGTCAGCCGAGCAGTTAGCGCGCCCAGGTCATGGGCTGCCACTTCCGCAGCACAAGCAAGGGATATCCGTCGCGTTACCAACATCATATTTCTCCCCAAATCTTATTCGATGCCCCGTTCGTTTTTTTTTTTTGCAGCATCAAATCAGAATCGCCCAGCATGCGAGAAAGGATCGTTTCAGCTACCAGTGATGTCGAAGCACGGGCTATGCATGCCTCTTCTTCGACATCACTGGTAGCTGCAGCGATCCTGTCTCGAAAGCATTCAGCCAACGCATTTGCACGCACTAAACATCAGCATCGTGCAGCGCATGCGGCCAGAAACGTGACCGAAACTGTCTTTTCAGAGAGTCCCTGCACGCAACTTTGCCAGTATACATCTCCGCTAAGTTCTCTCCAACGACGTTTCAAACTGCCGTAAGTGCCCTAATCGGCGACGTCAACGCGAGTCCGTAAAAAATGTCGGGACGCTGTAATCGCTACGAAACAACTCGCCCGCAACATGGCCCGCGTGCAGCCAACGTGCTACTGCAGGAGACACGACGCAACGACTACGTGTTCGCGAGCGCAACGCAGGGAACGACAAACAGCCGCAGTTACTCGGCGGCGGGGATAATTTTCGCGCCCTAAACTGCCAGGGGTCATTATACGGCGGCCACCTCGACCAGCTATCTCGTATATGGCGTCGTTTACATAAAGGACCTCGCCACTGAACAAGTCGTTGGTCCTCAGTCGAGGTCGTTTCCAGCACGTCGCGTCGTCCGCCCTTATCGTGTAGTCTCGCCGGGTACGGAAACGGTACCCTCCATCTTGCGCGAACTGTCACTCGCGGTTGCAACTGTCTGCCTATAGCCAAAGAAAAAAAAAGTTAGAGATCACTGCGGCTACCCGCATTGGAGGAATGCGATCGAAAGCATTTTTCGGATTCCTCCCTCTTCGACACCTGTCGCCTCTCTTCGCCCCTCTTTATGAGCCCATTAACGTTCGCTTCTAACTAATTAATCTACGTCACTCAAACTTTTTGTTAGATTAATTATCGAACACATTTCGAACTTTATTTTCACTTCTTTGTCTATATTTTTCCCCTATTTTGCCGTCCACGGCTGTTTTCCCGTCCATTTACTATATCGACGTCCGCGCTATTTCGACGTTTTTGACATTATTGGCTCTAATTAATTAACCAATACTCCTACTGTTGCAGCGTTGCCAAGGAATCCACGGAACGCCATTGTCAGTTCGGCGGGACGCCTTGCCCGGACAATATGAGGAAAGGAAGCATATCTTGGTGGACACCAGAACCACGCCGTAAGGAAAAGAAAAAAAACAAATTTTTTTGCGCATCATCCTCACATCGTCCTCTATCGATCACATCCATTCGTTTGATGCTATCTCTTCCGAGAACGTGAGAATCGCTGCGGACATCATTTGGTGACACGACCCCGACGACATAGCCTAGAAAAGCTTTCGCATCAAAAAGTGCGGTGAAGAAGACAGTGCAACTTCGGACGGGGCATGTCACTACAGGACCGATACGACGTCGTTGACAGAAATGTCTCCACAGAAAACAAAAAACAAAGCACGGTTACTCGTTCGGCAGAGGATGCACACTTCGACGAAGCAGACGACCCAGTTCCCATGCGTCGCTCGCCGCAGTCGACCCATCGCAATCTTCGCTTGACATATCCCAGACATGCACCAAGAAATGACGCGGGGCCTTCGACCAGAAGCAGAAATGGCGAGAGATAAAATAAACAAAAAGGAGAGACTCGGAGCTTGTAATAAGACGTCCGCGGGCTGCTCTTTCGTCGCTGACAGTGGCTCGAACCGAGCCAGTGGCCGCCTCCCACTATCCAAATAGCGGCCCGTCTTCTAACTCGGCTCTCCCATGCATCCCGGGCATTTATAAGGAGCCGACGGGTCGCGAGGACATCGAAAAAAAAAGCACGGCGATTGTGCGCATGCGCAGAAAGCAGAACAAAGACGACCGAACAAACGACGGCACAACTCAGCGCGAACCGATATTTATTTTTTTTAAATAAGCAAATAAAGGAAGTAAAGACGCAAATAAAGATAGATCGCGAAGCTAAAAAGAGCCCGCGCGGAACTCGAGCAGAAGAACCGCCACGATTGCATGATGCGCGCCTCCGTGCAATCGTCGACGCCGCAGACGACGACGGCGACCTCGTTCTGCTGCCAAGCAAAACGCGGTAGCAGACGACGCTAAGCAGACGACGGGGAGGAACCTTTTCAATGGCAGCCCGTTGTTGCCCGCATCGCCGGCCGCGACAAACACCGCATCCTCCGTCGCCGCTAGACCAGCGCGGCTGATTCCATTGAGCCTACTTCTGCCGCTAGGTGGGCGGGGTGCCGAGAGCTGTGATGCGCATGCGCGCGGAGACCCGTGTTTTCCGCGAAATTGGAGCGAGCGGCCCGGCGATTTTCGCGCCAACCTTGGCGTTCGCCTGGAAACGGGACGCGGGTTATCTGGGTCGCGCACACCTCGGGCCACGGCGCTCTGATGAAGAAGCATCGCGCGTTGATTCTTCCTCAATATCGTCCCGGGTAATGTGCGCCTCGCCGGTGAATAACGGGCCACGTTCGCGAGGCAGAGCTGGAGGCACCAGCGCGATGTTATTCGATCAACATTTTGCGGACACCGCCTGCACGCTGAGCGGGCGATCAGGCCAATTCTGGGCTACAAACGTATTCCCAAATTGGTTCCGAATCCCAGAATCAGTTTTGGTAAAAAACAAAGCACACAGTAGTAGTCTTGTATTAAGAGTAACTACTCACTGGCATCTACAAAGGAAAGCTAACACCTTCAACATAACTTCGTAGTTAAAGAAAAATTATTCCTGGTCCGGGGTTCGAACCCCCGGAACAACCGCTTCTCCGGAGCAGTCGCTCTACCAACTGTGCTAACCGGGGCGGCTAGCGTATGGTAGGGCGAGAGCGAATCGATCATTAACTCGAAGTGGGAACAGGTTAGGACAAATGTTTAGGGGAAGCACCCTAGAAGGAGAGCTCTTGTTCGTAATATCACAGTGTTTTGCAACTGCTTAAATCCACGTGAACATAATGAAACCTCTCTCGGGCAAATATGAAATGTGCGTGCAAAAAATAGAGAAAGCACCCGCGTGTAAGTATCTATGCGACGTCGAGGGCCAACCCCGATTTTTTTACTACCTACATTTGGCGCAGTTTCGACAAGGGGTAGACCATTTTACATGCATGCACGTTTAAAATATGAAATGAAGTGTACTCCTCTCACGTTACCAAACCAAAAAAAAAATCCACACTGCAGTCTGAGTGAAGGCGACGCTTAACGGCTCCGCCGCCCACAGCTCATTGATGGACGCTCCATAACGTCAGCCGAAATGATGCATCGTCTCTTCGGAGAAATGGGGCGTCCCCGCTTGACGCGCGTTTCCGTTCCATCGAAAAACGTCGAAATAACAGATCATCTCACCTTCGCAGGCGATTAAACAACGCTCCCCAGCGCGGTTCCGCCCGCTCCGCAAAGGCTGTCAGATGCGAGGATATTCGATCATGCTATAGCTGTGAACTGCCAAGTGCATCCTGCGTTTCACAGTCCGACACGCAAGTGGCTCGAGGTCGCCTGACTGTATTGTCTCATGACAGTATGGTGTCCTGACTGTATGGTCTCATGACAGTATGGTGTCCTGACTGTATGGTCTCCTGACTGTATGGTCTCCTGACCGTATGGCCTCCTGACTGTATGGTGTCTTGACTGTATGGTGTCCTGACTGTATGGTCTCCTGACTATGGTCCCTGACTGTATGGTGTCTTGACCGTATGGCCTCCTGACTGTATGGTGTCTTGACTGTATGGTCTCCTGACTGTATGGTGTCTTGACCGTATGGCCTCCTGACTGTATGGTGTCTTGACTGTATGGTTTCCTGACTGTACGGTCTTCTCCTGACTGTATGGTGTCTTTACTGTATGGTCTCCTGACCGTATGGTCTCCTGACTGTATGGCGTCTTGACCGTATGGTCTCCTGACTGTATGGTCTCCTGACTGTATGGTCTCCTGGTGTCTTTACTGTATGGTCTCCTAACTGTATGGTCTCCTGACTGTATGGCGTCTTGACCGTATTGTCTCCTGACTGTATGGTCTCCTGACTCTATGATGTCTTGACTGCATGGTCTCCTGACTGACTCTATGATGTCTTGACTGTATGGTCTCCTGACTATGATCTGACTATACGGTCTCCTGCGGCTACAGCTATGCGACAGCGCATGAGTGGTCATGTAACTGCGAGTCGCCAAAGAATAGTTAGGACACCTCAGCACACATTATTTGATCTCAACGAAGGCCAGTGCTTTAAAATACGGCACCTTGGGTGGACCAAAACACGGCGGAACGCAGACGGTACTGCCATCTGCGGCACGCGAACGAATTCATCAAGGCTGCTCAAGACACGAAAAAGTTGCAGACCTCCATCAATATCTTACGCTATGAGTCTCACAGAAGTCGCTTCTGTTTGCTTACACCCACAAAATAGCACCAAGACATGCCTGGATTTCGAACTAGGATTTGCTGGCGGTTACTATAAACCCTCACTGCCTTCTGCAAGTGGGATAGGGAAAACTGGTTTTCCAGGAAAGGAAACGACGCAGTAACTCTCTATTATCTCGGTGGGCACCCCAACCACGCCGTAAAGGAAGGGATAAAGACGGGAGTGAAAGGAAAAAGGAAATGGGGAGATGGGAGAGTGCGGATTTTGAACCGCTGTTTTCTAACTTGTAAGACCACAAAAATCTGTTCAAGAGGTGCGTTTGGCGTCTTCTGCCACCAAAGGGCACTATACGGCGACTACTGAAACCGCCACTCTAATTTACAAAGGAAACTGCACTACAGGCACCGCCCCGATTTAATGGGGATGAGAATGAGATCTACGTTAAAGACTTTAAAAACTACGAAATAACTAAGGTCGCCGCTTAAGTTTATTGGTGCAAGGTGGCGCTAGTCACCACCCAAATTCAAGAGGGATGCCAAATAAAACTCATCCAATCCATCCATAGTAATGACCGACCGCTGGAAAGCTTACACCCTGCGATCATCGTAATCATCATCGAACTCCATCGAGCACCCTCCTCACCCCAGCCAGCAGCCGACCAGCACACGGCACCAGAAACAGCGTGCCGCTTAGCAAGGGGGTCACGAAGGCGACGAAACACCACACGCAGCAAACGGCCGCCAAGCGACCGCAGCACGCCACGTGGTAAAAAAACAAACTGCATAAAGAAGTACCAGAGCAAATAGCTAGCGGGAAGCGCAGTCCGGCGCTCGGCCTGTCCGTCAGAGGTGTTATCATCAGGAGGCCCCGACCTTCGCGCAAGCCTTCCTCCCCATGCCGGCCTCATCTCGGACGCCAAGGCCACCCATTTTCTCGTGGCCTTGTTCAGCAGGCACTCGGGCATCGTCTGCTACGCGCGCGCCACAGCAGCAGACGGCGACAGCGGTTGCCCCGGGGACGCCGTCGTCTGCTAATTTTAGATGGACACGCGCGCACATCCAACACAAGACGAAGAAAGCAGAAGCCGACGCAGGACGGAGAGGTTGCGTAAGGGAGATTGGGGGAGGGGGGGGGGGGGTGCTGCGATGAACCTTTTGATTAGGTAAATTAAGCGAACAGCCAGGGCGCCGAGAAACACGCACGGATATTAAGCGACATGCGACAAAAGAAAAAAAAGGCAGCAAATAAAAGCGTAATCGATAAAGGCTGGGACCCCCCCTTCAGGAGACGCGTGCCTTGAGGGCGGATACTTCATCTTGTACCCTTACCCTCTGCCCTGATTCTCAGTGCAGGCAGGGATATCCCGGGGAAAAAATAATAAAAACATTAAGAAAAGCGACACCCATCTCCGAACACCCCCCCCCCCCCCTCCCCCCTTCTTTACGACGTCCGTGACGAGGATAATCCGTACTGCCCCGAAGACGAGTTCGCGACAGCTAATGAAACCGTACACCCACTTCGTGTCAAAGGTCGAGGGAGTGCCGTATTAACTTCGCGCTTCGCTGAGCGCGATAAGCGAAGCCACCCGGCCCTATAATGCGAAATTGGACTAACTTCCCGGTGGCTATCTAGTTGGAGCACGTGTGCGTTGTAGGACACGCGAATCTACGAACGGCTAGGCGCAATTTCGAGGCTTCGGCGACGAAGGTCGTGCGAGTGATATCCACGCTTGACCAGCACTCATTCATCCTTACTGCGTACACCGCCTGTCAACAATTTGTTTACCTGGTTTACGCGGCATCCCCCCCCCCCCCCCCCTTTTCCGTACATAGCCACGGGGCTTCTGAGAAGGCCTCGGGTCACTTTAAACTAGCAATTCTGAAAAAAGCCGATGGGTCTCCGAAGCCTCGACCTTTGACCCCTGACATTTGAGATTAAATGACTTGGATACGGTGTGGCTAGTGGAAGGTCACGTGGTACGAGAGTTTAAAAGAAACTGTCCTGTAGGACAATGTAAAGGCAAGAGTCAAGCGAAGACGAAGGACCAGTTAAGCAACGTAAGCAATAGTCAAGCTAATTCGAAACCAAGTGCTTTTGCACATCATACTCTGTTTAACGCAACCAAAGTGTCATTTTTTTACTAACACACGAATAAATTTGTCGATTTAGTCTGTAGTGTAGACTAAATCGACAAATTTATCGTCAGCGGACAGAACTCTCAATAAGAAAGAGGAGGTCATGTGGAGAAAACTACAGACGGGTTTTTTTTCCCAACCCAGTTATCTACAGCAAGTGGCATACTGAAGTCTTCAGGTCAAAAGGCAAATTTTGCGACGAGGCAGCAAATTTGGTCCACATGGTGTGAACATGTTCGACTATGTACGATAGCTCGCGCACTCCAGAATCTTGGGAGGCTTTGCTCTGCAGCCCACACCCTAACGTCCAGCAGGACATCATCCGTCAAGCCCTTGCTGATGCTGTGCCTCAAGGGATTCCGGCCGACGGCTAGGGGAGACGGGGCAGATGGACTTCTCTCCTGGAGTTCATTGACTGGTGTTCCATTAAAGTTATTTCTCACTCTACTAACACACGCCGAAATTGTCTCTCGCATGTGCGGCTGTGGTCCGCTTGTCTTCTGTCGCCGTGTCCCGATCCGCATAATTTTCACGCTTTTCTTGCTTTGCACCAATAACAACTTCGCAACACAGAACCGGAATAAACGTGCAGTGGTTAACCACGCCTTCAAGAGGCGTCGTCGTTGGGCTACGGCATGCGCCGAGTCGCCAAGACGGTTAAAGCCAGGCGATGGCGACACGTGCACACAAAACAAGGCCCCTTTAACGAAGCCGCTTCCGAAGCAACATAGTGTGCAGAGAGTCGACGACTGCACACCGGCAAGCCTGTGAGTCTGAGTCCGTGACACGCTGAAACGGTGCACACAACTCTTGCGGGAGAAAGGCTTGTTCCCCCCTTGTCCAAGGCAGACAAAAACAAAAGCCACTCGAACGAGACCCCTGCCGGAGGGCGTGTGTATAAAAATAAAATCAGAGACAAAACCGTCTGCCGGCTGAAGAAGGGAGGCAGGGCGGCCTGTCAGGAAGGGAGCGGAAAATGGATGCGGCAACAGCTGTGGTCGCCGAGCTATTCCAAGGGTTCCCAAAGAAAAAAGTGTGCGTGTGTGCGTGCGGGGGGGGGGGGGGGGAATGAAGTACCAGGGCACGGAACGGGAGCAGGCAGGGGTGAAAGAAAGGGGGGGGGGGGGGAGCAGCAGAAACTTGAGCAGACGACGAACAGCAGGCAGCGCGTGCCAGACCGAAGCCAAGTCGGCAACGACCAGAGGATTTCAGAAGCGCCGAGGGAAACCTCCGAAGCATACAGCGAAATAAAAAAAAAAGTTTTGTTGGAGACGTTTTCAAAACACATGCAGAGCCAAAGGGAGATGAAGTTTGGGACGATAAGGATAAGCCGCTGAAGCAGGCAAAACTAAGCCGACAATAAGAGGGGGCGGAAAAGAAGAAAAGTAAGAACGCAGACGGCCGAACGGGAAAGCAGAAAACATGGAGGAAGGAAAGCTGAGGAGAGGCCCTCGCTATTCGAACTGCGCGCCAAAAAGTGTGCCGGAAGTCACGTGCTTTCGCAAGGACTACTGGGGGTCTTTTGGCCAGCGGCGCAGCCAATTGTAACGTTGGGCGCAGCGGCGTCGTCTGTCGTCTGCCTCTGCTGCGCATGCGCAAGCGCGCTGAGGACCGCGGGTTGGTGGGGGGGGGGGGGGGGCTTAACGTCTGTTTTCAAAAAGTCAAAAGTGTGATGTAACCGCCTCTCCTGAGTTCTTTCGTTCCTCCGTGGCACAAAACAACCGCACTGGGAGGATAGCAAACGACCCCACAAATATGCACGGACACTGTATGCAGCAGACAAAATCCACAGAATCTTCGCACGTTAGAACATCCTCCCAGCAAACGGCGCAGAAGAAAAGAAGGTTATAAAAACCCAGACGAACATAGCACTCACTCCACGCTTTGTCTTTTTCGCCGTAACCAATCGCACTCAGCGTTGAAACAAAAAAAAAGAAACAAAACACGCGAAACATAGCAGACGATAGAGTACAAAAGAGAAGCGACCCGCAGACGGACGGACGTACCCGCGGCGCCCACACGCGGAAGTGAATGGAAGCCAAAACAGGGCCGCCAGAAGATGCAAATAAGACGAGGCCGCCCCATGTCTCTGCACATCTCCGCAAGGACGGGAAAAAGCCCAAGCGGTCCTAAGTGGAGGCCCCGATGGGCTGAAGACAGCTCGAAAAGGGGTCAAGCCGTCGTAAGGGGGACTTTCGCTACAAAGTATGCATCGGTGGAAAGCGCGCTCTGGCCACGCTGACGGCAGCCGCTTATCGTCTGCAATCCCTCCCGAAGGATTTCTTGCTTGCCCGTTCCTTTCTCGACGCCGATGAGAGAAGTTGGAAAACCAGGCGTTTTTCTTCGCTTTTTTTTTTCTAACGCCAGGCGAAACGCTGAACAGACCACACCCGTCTGGCCTTCGGGCGGGCGCAAAAAAAAAAAAAACGCCGCATTTTGGATATAAACGAAATAATGCGCGCGCACAGGCTCTGTGCCTCCAGACACGACAGTTTGTTTGGGTTAAAAAACCTCTCCTGCTGCGCCTCACTTTTCGTAAATCGATCATAGCGGAGGGCATTCGGTGTTCTTGTTATGGCTTCGCCCAGCTGCCCCCAGCGCGCAGTCGCTGATAGGCGCGGTGCAGGTGTTCAGTGTACGAGCGCGAAATCCGCCAAGGTTGATTAAAAAAGATGAAGGAAAAAAAACCGACTGACCAAAACCAGCGCGGTATGAACGCAAAAGTCAAAACTTCGGCAGCGGGAGAGAGAGGATCGCTTATTTATCCACGGGCGCCTCGTTCAGTTCAACGGCCGGCGCCCTCGAAGCCAAGAGGGTTTCCGAACGCCGTTATACCATAGCACTAGACGGCAAACCCGGCGCGCCTGAAAAAAGCCGTTTCGGCTGCAGAGAGACCGCCAATATTGCAAAAGGGGGGGAGGCCACCCACGCCGCTGGTCCGCCATTCGTGCAACAGCTGAGGCCAGGAACGGTGCCCCGAAGAGAACAAAAGAGAGCGGCTCTCTAATAAGGGCTTCCACTTTGCAGTTAAAGAAAGAAAGAAAGCACCGAACCGACGTGTACAAACGCAGAGAAGGGGAACACTGAGCCACCACTGTTCATAAACACACGCGAGGTCGTTCCGAAGAAAGACGCGGTTCAGAAAAAAAAAATGGGGGGGTGGGGGGGGGGGGGGGATCGAGGTTCGCACGGGGTCTCGAACAGGGCGAGATTGGCGCGCCGCCCCCCTCCACGCAAGCAGACGACAGAGGCAGGCATGGAGGCAGGCGATTCGCAGACAACGCCGAACGAAACAGCCGGGAGCAGACGAGAGCAAGCAATTCGAAGGGAGCAGACGACAGCGCACGGGCCAGAACAACGTCTCGGTGCTTTCTTGTAATAAAGAGCACTTGTTTTTGGGGCACTGCGCGATGTCTTGGCTTTTTTTTTTTTGGTTTTGCAACTTTATGTCACCTCCGTCGCCCTCTTCTGTACCAACGCCCGCCGGCGGGAAACAACGGGTTTCCTTTCCCCCTTTCCCCAAATGCAGGGGCGAAATGTTCTGACGGCAGTGAGCGCGAGGACTTCGAAATCATAGCCCTTGCGAAACGGGTCTCCGAGCTCGACGCCCCGCGCATCGACGTAAATCGAAATCGTATACAACGAAACAAAGGGCGTATCAGATGCGGCAGGTGGCCAAGCATCCCGCCACAAAAAGTAAGACGGCCCCTCGAAGAAAGGAGGCCACGGAACAAAGACACGTGCAGTTACATAAGACGAGCAGGAAAGGCGTCGAGAACGCACGCATATATATGCCTACACCGGTTGCCTAGACAACGCCACCACCGCGTTTGTTTCCTTTAGGGCCGCAGGCGCGTTGTACTCCGCTGACGTATATGCGGCTGACGTCACACATTCTGGCGCTATTTCGAGAAAAAAGGGGGGAGCTAGCGCATTTCGTGTGCGTGCCCGCCACATCGTGCTCTCTGAGCACGGAAAACTATTTCCCCGATAGGGGGAAAGAACTACATCGTTGGATGCACATTAGAGGGAGAGCATTAAGCGACCTTGAGCGTACGCCCCTTATAGCGAAATGGCGCAAACTTAACAGAACAAAAAAAAAGATGATCTGATAGAAAAATGGCTACCGCACGGCTCATTCGGGCGAACTTCTGCAAAAAAGGGGGCGGAAAAAAAAGAGAAAAAACGAATAGGAGAGAAGAAGCGGCCGCTTCCCTAATATATGCACCCGCTCGCATTACCGGGCCAAGCCGCTTATGGCGTTCAGCCGACAGGAATATATAGACACGTTGGCGGATATATGTCCCGTCTGTGCGTCTGCATCTGTGTTCCCCCGCGCGTTCGTGCGAGTAGTCCGGAGATTACGGCGACATCCCGACGCCTTTAGAACGCAGCACCGGCGGCATCATTTCTGAATGATGCCGCCGCGTTATTGCAGTCCCGCCGTGTTCGCGGACGGTCGCCAGTCCCATACACTGACGCCCTTTCCGTGTCACTGATGCAGGGAGGAAAAAAACAGCAGAAACTACGGAGCAACGGGTCGCGCCGGCGTTGTTTTACAGAGCCGCGTTTTCCTTCGTCGCACCCGCTGCTTGCCGCCGCTAGCGCATGCTACAGCTTGCCAATTTCTGCAACCTCCCACGGGGTTACATAGACGGCGCAAGCAAACGCGCTCCCCGCCCTCGACGTTATTAAGCTCGCGAGGCCCTGAAGAGAGCGGCATTGGCTCTTTTTTTTACCTTGTTTTTCTTTCCTGCTCCCTCGTATCGTCGGATAATTAACCCAATTATTTCGACACACCGGCCACGTCCGAGAGCCGTTTCCTTCCAACTCTGCTAGGCTCGCTTCAAAAACCGCCGCTCGCTTCCCCCCCCCCCCCCCCCTTCCTGCCTCAGACAGCGCTCACTCTATGGAGCGTATTATTCCAGCATGACGTGGAATGCAGACGACGGCACCCGGCTACTTCCTTTTATTTATTTTACTTTTGGGCGCCAGTGTGTTCCACGTCTGCAAAAACGACACTCTGCCACGTTAAAACTGTTCAGCGTTGCCACGCATACACGGCTTACGTAAGCCGACAAGGCGTCGAATTCACAAAACCTTCCGCACGCAGAAGCGGCAAGGCAAAAGAAAAAGTGCGCTGTCCAAATGCGACAATTCCAAGTCGACAATTTCAATCGACGATTTAAATCTCCAATTCCTAGCCGCGATTTAAATGTTCTTGTCGACTCCTCTAAAAATTCCAAAAAGTAATTGACAGCCCGAAATAAATAAATAATTTAATAAATAAATAAATACACAATTCCAATCCACGATTTCGATCTACGATTTCGACCTACGATTTCGACCTACGATTTCAATCCTCATTTACAATCTACAATTTAAGTGCACGCTTGAAGTGCAAGCTTGAGTGCACGCTTCAAGTCCACGCTTGAAGTGCACGCTTCAAGTGCACGATTGAAACCAACGCTTGACGTCCACGCTGGAAGTCCACGATTTAAGTCCAGGATTTAAATCCACAATTTAAGTCCACGATTTAGGTCCACGATTTAAGTTCACGATTGAAGTTCCCCAATTAGGTCCACAATATCAATCCAAAGTTTTAATCCACAATTTTAATCCACGATTTCAAAAAACGATTACAATGCACAATTTCAATCCACAATTCCAGTACTTAATTCCAATCGACAATTCGCTCGCTGGGACGAGCCAGTCCAGCGAACGAATTCAGCTCCTCCATCCCGGCCCCTCCCTCCAGCTTCCAGAGAGCTGCACCGATTTGCACCGAGACAAAAACGCAGGCGACACGAAATTACACCACCGCCGCCTCCGTAGCCACCACCACCACCACCACGAAACGAGCCCGCATATCGGCTGCACGCGCGAGCAGACGAGCTTTCTTTTGCTCCGCCGTCGTCTGCCGCTATATAGCTGGGGGGCGCGCAAATTGCAGGCAGACGACACGCGCGAGGGGAGTTGATTGATGCGGGTTTCTTTTTTTGCCCTTCCTTCGCCAAACGAGGGCGCGTGACGTTAATAAGGCCGCCTATATAGCGACGGCTTTTTCCCCGTTGTTTATTCTGTTCCCCTCGCACGTCATCCGAAAAATCTGCAGACGCGTACCACAATCACGCAAGAGGCACAAAAGGGCCTCCCATCTGCTGTGTATATGCACGCCGGCCGCGTGTTCTTCCAAGCGCCATATACAGAATGGAACTTCCATTGTGTGACGCTGGATTCTTGTTTATACAGCGGAACACAATGGCGAAAATACCGTCGTGCCCGCCCGCCGTAATGCCCAAGCTGTGAACTACGGAGAAGGGGGTAGAAGCACCTTCCTGGGTGCCGCGTTGTATTCTGGCATTATTCGAAAAGGAAAATAGCGGTCGAGCTAACGAACGCGCTGGTTATGGCCCATTGTGAAGCACGCGCGCAGAAAGTCCGTTTTGTGTAGAGGCTGTTATGCCCTCCAGGGCTCCGAATACCGGGGCTGTGAATTATGGCCGCGTTCTGGCAGGTACACTGCTCAATCGGGTCACTTGTTTAGGGACAAATGGTTGCGTGCTGCTTAACCGTTCTGGGGCCTTGTCGCACTAGGGGCACGGTTTTGGCACACTATCGCCACATAATACAATGCCTCATCTGTAAGGTGATTATGTCACGCCGAAATCCTAACCTAACCCTTTAGGTTAGGTTATTTAGGTTAGGTTAACGGGTTAGGGCTAACCTAACCCGTTAGGTTAGGTTAGCTATTCACAGTGCACACACTGACGGTTCGAAGACTACTGAAGTCGCTCTGGTTGGCACCAAGGCTCTCCCGACCAGTGATGTCAATAATCTGGTTAAAAGATGTTCGCAATACGCGAGATGCAGACAATTACCGCAAAAGCCTCGACTCTGTCGGGACCTGCCCTCGCCCACATACACAACTTTCTTCTAGAGTGTCCATGGCTATTAAATTCTGATTCCTGGCTCGGCTACTGAGCCGGAGGACCCCGCTTCAACACCGGCCGCTGTGGCCGCGTTTCGATGGAGGCGAAACACAAGAGGCGTCCGTGTGCTGTGCGATGTCAGTGCCCGTTAAAAGATTCCTGGGTGGTCGAAATTATTCCGGAGCCCTCCACTACGGCACCTCTTTCTTCCTTTCTTCTCTCACTCCCTCCTTTATCTCCACTATACGGCGCGGTTCGGGTGTCCACCGAAATAAGTGAGACAGTTACTGCGTCATTTCCTTTCCTCAAAAGGGACAGCGTTACAGAGTCCCAGACGTCCTAAAAGGCGCGGCCTTTGTTTGCGAAACGACTCCGACCAGTAGCCGCGTGCGCGCGCCACGCCGCCCTGCAGTTGCAGAAGCCCTTAATCTCCCCGTCGCAGCCAAGAGGCGCGACGCCTGATGACGCGAGGACGGGGTGTTGGGAAAGCGCGCGCCTTGCAGCAGAAGGCCGTCGATTCGCGAAAGGAGTTATCATTACACACACCGCCGGTTCCGGGCGCAGCCATGCAGTAAGGCTGCGCTGCAAACGACGCCTCAAATCCCAACGCGCCGCCCGAGCGTCAAGCAGACGGCAACGCGTACGCGCGCCTTGCAGCAGACGGCCTCCGACGAGCAGACGACGCAAGGCGGACGCGAAGCAGACGACGCGTTAATCCACGGGGCTGTCAGTCGGACTCGTGCGCTACGGACCGGCTCCCGTCAAGGATAACTCAGTTATTGCGCTCTCCGAGGTCCTTCAATTTCTCTTCTCTCTTCCTTTTTTTTTTTTTAAGGAGAAATACTTTAATGGCTTATCGTTGCCCGTCCGGCCGTCCTCGAAATCTGTCACACTTTGACGTCATCAATCGCATAACTGGTATCACCCCTATATACTTACAGCAATTACTAATTAATGGGTGATTAGTAATTAGTCATTTATTGCAATTAGAAGAAAACAGAATAGACAAATAAAGAACATAAAAATAAAAATGAACAAACGGTTAAAATGATACAAACGAATAAAAATTAACAATAAAAATTAATAAACAAAAAATAAACAGGAAAAAAAGCAATGCCAACAGGCGCCGTGGGGAAAAAAAACCGCGTTCCATAAAGTTCCCTGCTTTCGCATTCCTGCACGTAAGCAGACTTAAGTGCCCTCAGAATTTTTTTTCGAAACCCTCTCTTCGTTGCAGACACCTCTCTGAACAGCGAGCCCGGCACTGGCGACTTGCGTTTCATCACGAAGCAGACGATGTTGCTGCTGCCACGCAGCAGACGACGTGCTAATCAGCACGCAGTGCGGGTTGACACGCGCGCTCCAGCGAGAGGATGAAGAAAACGCGCCAAGGCAGCGTTTCGCGGGGTTTTTCGTTCTTTATTTCTCCGCCGTTTCCTCTTTCGAGAGCAAAGCTGCTTGGGTAAGGTGGCCGACAAGACTGCTGTACGCTCCTCGGAACATATGCAGGAACGGGTTTGCGCGCGGTGCATGCAATCCTCTCGCCTGTTAGTGTAGTATAAAACACCACGTTTTGTTTTTGAAGCGAAAGCTACACTATACGCTAGGTTTTCAAGAGGGCAGCGTCAGTGCGGTCACGTGACAGGAGTCACGTGGTAGGTCATGTGACCTACTGACGTCATCACAATCTGCCCACCGTAGCAGGTGGCAACTGCCCCTTCGGGCATTTCATCGACGCTTTGCAGACAATCCGTTCGGCAGTGTGTGTGGCGTTTGTGAACGTATACCCATGTAAAGGAAGCTTTCGCTTCTCACCAGGGTTAACCAAAGTTTAAACCACAGCTAATTTTTGTCTAGTTTTTCACTCCTGTTATAGCCCTTTCAATTCGTTTCGCAGATTATAGGCGCTATAGTAAAATAATTAGTGCGGCGGAGCACATATTGCTCAAATCTTCTAAGAGTGAGGGGGGGGGGGGGGGGGGTGCACGATCACCCCTGCTATGCACTACCCATTTTGGGAGACCACGCTGACCATTCAATAAGCTCGTTCCCCGGACGCCGATCGGTAACAAGATCAAAGTGTCATCTGCACTAATCCTCGCAAAGGAAAAAGCGCTCGCACTTACAAAAATTTTTAGACAGTATATAGACTGTCCGTAGACTTCTGTCTATTAAGTCTATAGACTCTCGTAGACAAGCCCTAGAGAACAGTCTCTAGGCAATAAAAATCCTATAGACAGTCTATAGATAATCTATAGATTTATGGTCTACCACTTTTAGCAGGCTTTCTATTGAAAGCATATAGACTATGAATAGACAAAAAGAAATATGCACAGGAAGGCAATAGTGTTTATAAGGAGTCTATAGACCTTTTCACGACCATCGGGAAAACCGGTTTTCTGGGCTGTGGGGAGAAACGCGGGGGAGCTAAAAAATCCTCAACTCTTTCCTGTACTACGAGCACAGTCCAGTGCCCAATATGGCGGCGCCCGTGGACCTCTTTGTGACAAGGTCTATAGACTGTCTATAGACCATTTTTGTAAGGGCGGGACGAGGTCGCCTCCACCGGCTCTCTCCCACGCCCAAATCGAGAACAGACCCAGTGCAACGACACGGGGGACGGTCCCCCGTGTCAAGAGGCCGCCGTCATCGGCGACGAGACGAGCCCGCGTACCGAGCGCGCCTGCCGCCATCCGTCGCGGCTCGGCTCGCTGGCTACACGCCCACTCCCACCACCTGCCGCCGTCGGCAGAGGGCATCTGTCCTCCTCTCCTGTCCTCCTCCTCGCGCACACGACCTGCTGAAGTGGCCGCCGCTCAAAACCTGAATCAAACCCACGCAGATATAAGGTATATACGCTCCTTCGTGGCCCAGGCAGCCTGCGGCAGTATACGAAGCAAGCGCGACTATTCGCACGCGTAACGAAAGTAAAAAAGCAAAACGACTACCTCGGAATTTCATTCAACAGAACACGCGTTATCGTCCTCACGAAATGAGTACTTCAATTCAGTTTTGTTTCCCACGAAAAAAAAAAAAATCTCCTGGACATATTCATGGCCTAAAAGCTGCGGACGGACACTGAGAAGAAATTGAAGTCGGACTGGATCGGTAGATTACGGAGATGTGACGACAAAGACTAACTTAAAGTTCTAACTGAAGTTCTAACTAAAAATGGAGATTTGCTAAGTTAGGCAATGTCAATAGACGGAGAGGTATACCGCCAGCGCCAGAAAAAGGCAACGCAATCGATTTCTACTGAGAACAGGAATTGCGCGGAGTTCTCCACTCCCCATAGTGCACCTCAAAAGCAGCTTGGCTGGGCCCTGGAATATTAGTACCGTGTCCTGGGCTTCCACCAAACGGCTGCTGTTCTCCGAGCCTGTAGTATCCGAGCACACACGGCAGGCTCTCCGGGCACAGATCGGGAGCCGGGCTGAGGACAGCCCCCATTGTTTCGAGCCCGCGCAAACCGCGCTGTCGCCCTCCATCTCGTCCCAGAGAGGAAACAGCTGCTCCAACGGGCCGGCAGACCCGTTAGCTACACACCGCTAGCGCGCCGCAGGAGCCTTCACTCAAACCACTCTCTACGTCGCTAGGGCTCGCAAAAATAAAACTAGCGCAGTCTTTTTTTTTTTCCTTGTCAGTGTCAATCCTGTCACCTTTTCTGGAGGGGGGAAGTCAGGTCGGGACGACCTTACACACCCTCCCCACTGTGTCTCTGCGCTCGAGTCGTCGTCGCTTTTTACAATGGCCGGCGTCGCGCTCGTTAACTGGCGCGGTCGACCTTGATCCGAGCCGCGTGCAGTGCACGGCGCGCGCTTGAAAGTGAAACAATGACACGCTTTAACTGCCCATTGTGTTCGACGAGCTAAAATACGGCTCGTAAATCAAGCGAAAGCCGAACGGAAGAAAGCATGTCTGTAGGCCAAGGTCCCGCAGGTGTTTCGTCCTGTTCCGACGCTAATTTCTGACCGATATGCGTACAGTCGGACCTCGGTATAACGAAACGGGTTACAGCGAAATAATGGATATAACGAACGGATGATGATTCATCTTGGAAGCTCGGTCAACACGGGCTATAACGAATCTACGGCTATAACGAATTAATCGCCGGGCCCCTTCAAATTCGTTATAACGAGTTTCAACTGTACTACAGTGCCCACGTGTAATAGCGCTTTTTGAGTTCGGATCACCCTTCCAGCAGATGCTTCCTTCAGGCATATCTAATAAAACTCTGGTGTTACGAGGCTCACTTTCTAATAAAAATGACAATCAGGAACGGAGGCAAGCTCAGCCATTTCCTGCAACCTTCTTCAAAAATAAACTACATTATAAAGATGGTCTATAAACAGTCTATAGACTTCTTATAGACTCTATTGCTTTCCTATAGATATTTCTTTTGTCTATTCATAGTCTACAGACAAAAGTCTACTAAAAGTGTATGGCCATAAATCTACAGATTGTCTATAGACTGTCTATGGCATTTGTATTGCCTAAAGACTGAAAAACCAACACACACCAACATGCACCAACTTTCCCCACAGGCCGTCATGCCTATAGACGGGTTTGTCTATAGACAGTCTACAGACTTTATATACGGGAGTCTATGGACAGTCTACAGGCTGTTTTAAAAACTTTTTATGAGCGGCAGTTGTTCCGGGCAGGTTACGCCTATAAAGCGATCAAATTCAAATCGCGCCCCACTGTGCTTGGAATGCCAGGCGGTCAGGCACTACCATGGGAAGAATCAAACGAGGCTGGGGTCCCGCCGCTTCGCGCATCGCTATCTGCTCGCCGCCGTCCGGCAAAGTGCCGCGCCCCTATCGAAAACGAGACAGCGGGCGACACCAAAGCGCGCGCCGGCCCGACAAGATTGAAATCGACACCGTCGTCCGCTCCCATTCTGACCACACAAGTCGCGCCCACAGCTACGGCGCAAAACGAACACCATTTCCGAGGCCCTATATCCCCAGCGGGAGGGAAGTCGCGCACCTCCGCACAGCTAAAGCCTCTGTAGACGCAGACATAAAAAAAAAAAGTGTCGTCTGCCGAGGCCTCAATTATACTGCGCCATGACACCACAGACGAGGCTTAGCGGCGAGACTTCCCTCGCCACTCTTATCAGCACAGACGTCGGACAATGACGACAGCGAACCACCGGCTTCGTTTCTACCACTACCCAGGAATTTTTTTATTAGTGTTGTTATTACCGCTCTTTCCATTAAGCGATCTACGGGTGGGCGCTGCAAAACGCAACACGTCAAATAACGAGGAAATATATCAACTAAAGAAGAAAAAACGAATTAGAAAAATAAAGAAAGAGCACTCGCTTCGTGCCGTCTGCAAAGCCGTTCCCCGACATCGTCTGCTATTACAGACGCGTCGGGACGTTTCAATCGCAGACGATGACGACGGGCATATATAGTAATATACGTCTCCTGCGCCGCGCGCCAATCCCATTCCCCGCGTCTATTTTTTTTCTATTTTCGTTTTATAGACGAAGGCGCAATCTCCATTCGTTTACACAACCTCGAAACTTAATGGAAGCTAAAGAGGTTGCCGCGCAAGTCTTCGATATACTATAATACGAGCAGGAAAGATTGCCTCGGACGAAAATAGCGCGCTCGGTTCATTCAGCGAGCAAATTCGCTGTTCGCTTCGTATTTTGAGTGCAAGCGCCCCAGATCGCAGGCAGACGAAAAATACGCCAGCGGCAGTGTCGCCCGCTGTAGCGAACGAAAAGAAGAAAAAAAAAGGATATAAAGAATGGAAAGACAGCCCTCCGGGAGCAGTCTAAATACGTAATACGGCGATCGGCCCCATTCAAGATCAGTGGTGCGTTTTATAAACTCGGAACAGAAAGGTGTAAAAAAAGGGAGTAGGGTGTTCTCTAGCCCACACCCTTTGATAAAAGGCAGCGCGCTGGAGGGAAGCTTACACCCTTATTACTCCCATATATGCGTAGGGTAACGGAGTGGATTCCAAGAGAAGGCAAGCGTAGCAGGAGGCGGCAGAAGGTTAGGTGGGCGGACGATATTAAGAATTTTTCGGGCATGCCGTGGGCGCAGGTGGTAAATAATAATAATAATAATAATAATAATAATAATTTAATAATAATAATAATAATAATAATAATAATAATTGGTTTTGGGGGAAAGGAAATGGCGCAGTATCTGTCTCATATATCGTTGGACACCTGAACCGCGCCGTAAGGGAAGGGATAAGGGAGGGAGTGAAAGAAAGGTGCCGTAGTGGAGGGCTCCGGAATAATTTCGACCACCTGGGGATCTTTAACGTGCACTGACATCGCACAGCACACGGGCGCCTTAGCGTTTTTCCTCCATAAAAACGCAGCCGCCGCGGTCGGGTTCGAGCCCGGGAACTCCGGATCAGTAGTCGAGCGCCCTAACCACTGAGCCACCGCGGCGGGGCGGTAAAGGACCGGGTTAATTGTATGCAGTGGTAAAGGACCGGTTAACTGGAGAGACATGGGAGAGGCCTTTGCCCTGCAGTAGGTGTAGTCAGGCAGATGATGATGATGAGATATGGTTATTCGTGTTTAGATTGATATAAGGGATACGCGGCGCGGTTTCAATGAACACGAAATGGACCCGAAAACGGGGGGGGGGGGGGGGGGGGGCAGTACTGCGCCAAAGAGACGAAGCCGCAGAAGCGAGGTCAAGATTAAAACAACGCGAACTTCGACTACACACACCCGAATACCGAATTCGGCGGGCATACAGTAGACGCCGATGAACTCGGCGATGGCCCCCCAACCAAACCGGGAAGTATGCAACCAAGCAGTGTTGCGCCTCACTTGAGTAACGCCCACTTGTCGCGCGCAGCCTTAAGGAAAAAAAAAGAAAAAAGCACGCGATAGCGGCCAAGCGCGTCCGGCCGCCAGCGCAACTTCCCCGTCTGGCAAGCGCGGCCTTCCGTTCCGCCTCTTGAGCTTTATCGCCCGCAATTTCCTCCCGACGCAGCCGCATAGAGCGAGACGAGCCAAGAGACCGCGCGGTTTGTCCCCACTGGGGGAAGGGAAACCGGAGGAAATAATTGCTCGGCCCGCGACAGGGCGCCTAACGACTTCGCGAGATTGCGGCACGACCTGCTCATTAGCGCAGTATCTGAAGTTTCCAAGACGCGGTGAGCGCACAACCGACGACGTTTGCGCGAACAGAGAGGAATACGCGGCAGCCGACGTGCTGAGCAGTCAGGATACCGAATTCTCGAAATTCACAGGGGCAATCCATACAGCACTTTCCTTATCGTTTCCTCAGTCAAAGTCCAAGAACAGCTTGGTGATGGATGTTCCGGTATACAGCCTCGGTAAGATGCTCATATCAGTTATTGCCGGCGCAGTCCGAAGAATTCGCAAATCATCACGCCTTCCTCTTTGGTCACTAGTTATCGTTTCGTTTGTCTATGGGGTTTAACGTCCCAAAGTGACTCAGTCTATGAGGGACGCCGTAGTGAACGGCTCCGGAAATTTCGACCGGGTTCTTTATAATATGCACTGACATCGCACAATACACGGGCCTCTAGCATTTCGCCTCCACCGAAATTCGACCACCACGGCTGGGATCGAACCCGCGTCTTTCGGGTAGTGTCCAAAAACTGTTTGGTGATGGATGTCCGGTATACAGCCTCGGTAAAGATGATTATATCAGTTATTGCCAGCGCGGTTTAGAATAATTCGTAAATCATCGCACCTTCCCCTTTGCTCACTAATTAATGTTCGTGGCCCAGAAAGGAGGGTGCGATTCGTGACCCTCTGTCTCAAGAGGATCACTAAAAGGATTAGAGAGGAATAGTCGGCGGCAACGACCATTAATTTAGCCAGCAAATAGCTGAACCCGCACATAACGCAGAACTGCGCAGCGTTCAGTAACTTTTCTCCTTTCCGTTGGAACGGGTTAAAATAAACGTTCAATTGGGTCAGTGCAGTGTACCGATTACAGCATCGCACGAAGCTATTTCCCGGATATCGAAGGTAAACCGGTACTTGCAACGGCGTGAAATCTCCGCTGACCCCAAATTCACAATTTGAAACATCAAGGTTTTAACCTTGATCCTTCGCGAAGCAGTCGAGGAGGCAATGTGAGAGGTCAGATTGCCACGCATAGAAAAAAAGTTCAAGCGCAAATTACAAGCCCCATCTACACTCGTACCAGTCCGAACCCCTGCTCCCGGGACCGTACATATAATATCGCAACTCAAAAGTATACGCCTTCGTTACAGCGGTGTTTTCCTAAAGACGCAAAGCCAGCTATAGTCGGATACAACTCAAGAATGAAGCGGCGAATGCGACTCAAATTAGGTCCTCCAGCCAAAGGCGCCGACTGATTCTCATGACATCGTGCTTATAATCCCCTTGCAACCCCTGGCGTGACACCGCAAGGGCTTTCAGGTGCAAGGAGATTAAGCACGGTTTAAGCGAATCAAAAGCTAGGCCATGACAACCGGTAGACGTGATTGGCTGGAGGGACTCTTTTCAGCGGCATTCGCCGCTTCGTTTTTTGAGTTGTGCTCGTTCTTGAGTTGTGCTTCGTTCTGCTCTGGCCAACTGCATTCAGATTTACGCCGGCCGGCACACGGTTGTCGGACTAAACAGAACAGGGATCCAAGCACGAAGTGAGTTAGTGCACTCTTAAACACAAAACGACTACAAATGGAGTAAGCGGTCCTCTAGAGCACTCCTTTTAACGGACAGGGTATGCTGCCCAGGCCGTGGGGTAGATTTCCGTCACCGAAAATACGGAATACTTACGGCTGGCAAGGGAAACAAATTCCCTCTTGAAAACATGCAAAGTTCATAGCAGTTACGAAGATTTTAACCCGAGGTTTGAGTCTGCTCTATTTGCCAATCTCCAGAACTCCAGTGTCGCGTTTAAAAGGCTGCTCCCGCTGCTAATTGCATGGAATCAGCAGAACAGCACGCGTACATAAGGGAAGGAATTCACACGGACGACGCTGGTTTCTCTGCCTGGTACCACGCACCAACTGACACAACAAGCTACGCTTCTACAGCTAACTGCGTGGAGTTGCAATGCTTCGCAGTGGGAATTCAAGAGTAAGCATTCCGCGTATTCAGTGATCGAAAACCGCTCCGGAACTTGGGCAGGATACCCTGCCCTTAAAGAGGAGTAGGCTAGATGACATATTACTCCATTCTTACTCCCAAATAGGCGTATTCATGTTAAGAGTGCGTAGTACCGTGGCCGTAGTAGTACACGCGCTTACGCTGCCAACATTGCAAGAACCCGCTTAAAACGCGCTCTCATCCGGCGCCGACACTGATTCACGCGTTATAAAATCGCATCACGCACGAGCCAACAAGGCCGGTGCAAGCTCCGTCCGTACCCGCGGATCGGCTGCATGACTCATGGAAGGTCGTTGGGGATCGGAGGGTATCCGTACGTTAGTCAGGTTCCTGTAGCGTCACCCGCTTTCGCATTCACCTCGCGTCGCACCCAGAGACATCCCCGTCATCTGCGGCCAACGAAACGTCGCTACCCGAACACGCGTGTCCAGCTGTCGGTTTTCCTCGTTGAAATGACGAATAACGAAGGCAGCGTTTTACTATAAGGTCAAGAGAAACACGGCGACGACACGGACTTACGAGAAGCTGCTGTGAGAATTGTCTCTAAGACCCGCCGCGGTGGCTCAGTGGTTAGAGCGCTCGGCTACCGATCCGGAGTACCCGGGTTCGAACCCGACCGCGGCGGCCGCGTTTCGATGGAGGCGAAACGCTAAGGCGCCCGTGTGCTGTGCGATGTCAGTGCACGTTAAAGATCCCCAGGTGGTCGAAATTATTCCGGAGCCCTCCACTACGGCACCTCTTTCTTCCTTTTTCTTTCACTCCCTCCTTTATCCCTTCCCTTACGGCGTGGTTCGGGTGTCCACCAAGATATATGACAGCAGCGTCATTTGCTTTCCTCAAAACCAATTTTTCAATTTTCTCTCTCTCTCTCTAAAGACTGCAGGACCAAGCGTGAGCAAAATGCCAATCTCGACCCAGCAGGGTCTAAAGCTCACTTGCAGAAATGAAGTTTTTCTGTCTCTCTGAAGCGCGAAATTAACAAACGTATCCGCCGTTGATAAATCCGGGAGCGCTGCAACGGGGCTTATATACAGGTCGCGGGTTCGACGCCCGAGAAACAGTTACTTGCTACCACGACATAGGAAGGCGTGAAAGATGATATCCCAGAGGAGCTGCCGGTCTAAATTCAATCGAGAGAAGGTTCCCAGGCCATATGTTTCAAATACCGTGGAGCCAATGACACAGCGCCTATACCAATTCCAGACAGATGGGAGCCCCATATCTCGACAAGTGGGAGCCCATATTTGCATTTACGATTGCCGAGCAAAAAAAAAAACGAGGTAAAAGGGGGGCGGGGGGGCGCTTACGTAAGTGCAGCACCGAAGGCAGGACTAGTCACGTACAGGATTGACTAAGGCGCCCGATGAGACGTGCGGTGAAGCCCTAAGAAGGCCTGCAGGCGAAGAAACAGCAGAGCAACGCTTGAGCGAGCGCGCCGGCAAAGTAACGACGGGAGGTGATGAATAGGAGCGGCCCGCCGCCGGCAATCATCGCAGGGGGAATGCAGGAGGACTTCGAGCCACTAAAGAGAAATCGGCAAAGTGAAAAAAAAAGCGAAAGGTAGGAGGCTAGAAAAAAGGCACCGCGAAAGAGTGGAAAGCGGTAAGAAAAGAAAAAAAAGAAATCGAGGAATGTAACAAAGAAGCTTCTGTAGAGACGGCGCTTGGGCAACCGTCTGAGCTATATCCGTTCGTGCGCCCGCGATTGCGCAACGAAGACGGCTTCAAGAGAGGTTGCGAAAAACAACGGAGGATGGAAACCGCTTGGGTATCGAGTTTCCCCGAGCGCTTATATGCGCGGAAAAAAAAATGCGCACGGCGCAAGAACTGTCGAATTGCACGCGCTGTGCGGACGGAGAAAGAGCGCGGCTGGCTTATAAAGCAAGGCCCTGCACTGTCTGCATACGTACGAGGGCAATATATGCAGTCGAACCTCGTTATAACGAAATAACGGATATAACGAAGTAATGACGATTCCTCCTGGAATTCCACAATGGTGCAGCGGTTAAGCGATGCTCCACTGCCCTGCGATGGCAGCTGCTCCCAGCGGTGGGCCTCGTGCGGCCCAGGTTGCTCTTCCCGAGCAGTCCTCTCGCGACCAATCATTAACTGCCATCTGCCACGGTTGGACAGTTTGCTCACAATCCGGTGGGCAGGTTGTGTTGACGCCACAAGGTCACGTGACCTATAGGCGACCCACCTAGGTAGCTTCGCCGGGGAATTTTCGCTCTCAACACCGCGACGCCGGATTTTTTGCACAACGGAAGCCTTGACGCTGTCGCATTAAAAGGCACCGACCACGAGTAAACTCAGCCTACTATAGCAGGCTATAGTAAACTATAGCCTGCGTGTATGCTATTTTGTGCCCTGCGTCTATCGTGGGCGTAAACCGAGTAATATTCGAACCCTGGTCAGCTTATGCTGCACGCAGTTAGTTGCCGGCATAGAGTTTCTTACTATTAACTAGAGGGAAAGCTGGCGGCGCTGCACCTAAGCCACCATGGGCGCTCAAAGCATCATGGGGCGATGAGCTACTTGGTGCGGGACAGAAGGTTTTTTTGGGGTCGGGAACACAGAGTGGCGTTACTGAGATGTCCAATTCCGTATCCACGGCGCGCTCCGCGCGCAGACGACTTCGGCGTAAAAGTAGTGTGCAAAAGCCATAGTAGCGAAAACGCAACAGCACACGACGCCAATAAAAGGTTTTTTGTTTTCTGAAACGCCATGAAAAAACGTCTTACAGTGTTGAAGCGACATTTTTTTTTCTGAAAACTTATTTCATTTTAAAAGTGCATCTGTTAAGCACGAAATATTTGTTTTTTGTGGTGTGCAATGCTAGGCCAATAGGAGAGCAAGCCATCGCTTATTTTGGGAAAACTTTGCATTTACATGTTTTTCTGCTCGTTTGTTGCAATATATTGACATGATATTGAATGATAGGACATTCCTGGTTATCGAACAACGTTTGTTTTTTTTTTCACTATTTTTTGGCCAAAAGCTGTAGTTCTGCAGTCGGTAGCTCTCCGCCCCATGATGCTTAGAGCGCCCGTGGTGGCTCAGGTGTGGTCTCGAGGAAGCTCCATGCAAACTCCCATAGGCGGGGGGGGGGGGGGGGGGGGGGCGCCCGCTTTCCCTCTAGTTAAAAGTAAGAAACTCTCTATGGTTGCCGGTCACCGCGCAGAAACCGGATCCCGGAGCACAAGCAGGATTAAGTAATTTATGACACAGTAGCGACGTGTCGGCTAGTGCATACGTTAGTGGTATATTAGTCCGCGATTGATTTCGTTAACTGTCGCATACGAATACTGAAACAACCAGCAATAACACAGATAACTAGCGAGTGCGGATAATACTATTAGTGCACGGCTCATTGAGGCATTGATGAGGGCACTAAATGCCGGACTATTAGTACAAAACGACAGGCACTACAAAAAACAACGGATACCGTGCAAACCGCTATACACACAGCACCTTCGTTTCTGGTTAGGTTAATGGTTAATCGGAGTTTAACGTCACAAAGCGACTCAGGCTATGAGGGACGCCGTAGTGAAGGGCTCCGGAAATTTCGACCACCTGGGGTTCTTTAACGTGCACTGACATCGCACAGTATACACGGGCTTCTAGCATTTTTGCCTCCATCGGAATGCGACCGCCGCGGCCGGGACCGAACCCGTGTCTTTCGGGTCAGCAGTCGAGCACCATAACCACTGAGCCACCTCTGCGGCTTAACCAGCAATAACTCAGGCAACTAAAGAGTGCTGATTATATAATTAGTGAACGGATCCTTGAGGCACTGATAGGGGCACTAAATGCCGGACTGTTAGCGCATAACGACAGGGACTACAAAAACAAAGGAGACTGTGCAAAGCGCTATACTAACAACACATTCGTTTCTATTGTCCCTGCCATTAATGATGCGCTAACAGTACAGCAAACCTATGCACCAACTAGCATCCAGGAATGTTGTCACGAGACACTCAATCTCTGAGTTTTGCATGGCGCCGCCAATATCGTTATATATAGAGCAGAGGTGGGCATTTGACCTCAAAAATCTCGAGCTCACCTCAACCTCAAAAAAAAAAATTTTGCCGACCTCACTCAACCTCATCAGACGCAGTTGAGGTCGCCTTAGACGCCCTCACCTCACTTTTCCTGAGGCCACTGCCGACCTCACTCAACCTCACCTCAACCTCAAATTGTGAGGTTGAGGTCGGCTGCTCGACCTCGGAAAACAAGCGAAAAACAAAACAAAAAGCGATTAAGAAGGTTTTCAGTTAAAAACAATTCTGAGAATCCTGTGAGACAGGAAAGCCAAAATGATGATGGTATTATTTAATAAGGTGTGTACAGACACTATTGATGTGCACGCAATACGAGGAGCTTATAACCTGGGATGAGCCCTCGAAGAGTTTATGGCCTGCGGGCAGGGGTGTCCCATACGCGGTTGCCACCAGTACGTCGGTGAGTACTTTATATGTGTCACTATTTGCAACCTGCTTCCTGTACACTTGTTCGTATTGGAAGCCTCTCGCTCATTCACGCACGAACCGGGAATTGGCAAACACAGCCCTACTACGCCGTCTGCCAGAAAGTTAAGGGGGGGGGGGGGGGAGGGGAGGTATTCACGATACTCTTTTGAGATCTTTTGTAAAACAGCCCGAAATACTCTTTTTAGACTTGAGAATAGTTAGCGAATGCAAAGAAACTGGTCGTCGATGTACTTTCTAATGCGATGGCTACGCAGATGCATATCAGTATATTCCGATTTTCTAGCTGGTCGTCGATGTACTTTCTAATGCGATGGCTACGCAGATGCATATCAGTATATTTCGATTTTCTAGCTGGTCGTCGATGTACATTCTAATGCGATGGCTACACAGATGCATACCAGTATATTTCGATTTTCTAGCTCTATCCGGCATTGCTCTATCTTCCTCCCCCAGCGGGGCAAGGGGGAGGGAGAGTGGCGTGCTGTGACAGTAACACTCCTTCCGGGAAGACCAGAGGGGTGCGTCTTCCTGTAGGCTCGGACTGAACAGACATTAGGGCGCAGCACCGGAAGCTAAGAGGGAACTGTGGCATCCGGTTGTCCAAACAGGGGAAACCGAGCACCAAGCGTCATTGCATGAACACTGCGGTGATGCGCTGCAACTCCGCTTCGGAAGCGGCACTCGTCGAGTAAGACGCGGCAACTGGAAAGAGTCTCGACCTCAAAACTTCGACCTCACCGAACCTCAAGCTCACGCGTGAGGTTGAGGTCTGATTTGCAGACCTCACTCACAAAATTTCGAGCCGTCGGCGACCTCACCTCACGACGTGAGGTTGAGGTCATTTTGAGGTTGAGATCGACCTCATGAGGTCGAAACCTCATGAGGTTGCCAACTTCTGACATAGAGTGAGCGAAATAGAGTGAAAGCTCATCTTTCGCTCGATCTGTCGCCAATTTTCTCTTATGCCCACGGGTCTGAGTGTATACAGCCTGGAAGCATATATCCTCCCAGGCAAGGGTATAGCCATTCGAAATATTCAACCTAATTCGCTTTCTTTCTTTTTTTTTCAAGCTACAAAATCTTGCCTTTCTTACCGTCGCGAAGTCCAGCTTGGAACGTCGTTCTCTGCCGACAGGCCGCCATGTCCGCGGCGAATACGCGAGAGACTGAAGACTCCAGAAGATAAAACAAAAACGCGAGCCGAGCTAGACAGTAGGTGTCGCAACAGCCGGCCGACGTTCTCCCATGATCCCGGGGCGGCGACGTTACGCAACGAGAGATTCCAAGCCCCTCGGGGGAGGTGAGGGGCAGCGCCCACCCTGCAAGAGCCCCGTGGTATAGCCAGCCGAAACAACGAAGGAAATAAAGGAGCGATTCTCGCAACAGCGAATAAGACCCCTCGGGTGCTGTGTAACCCTCGTATACTAACCGCCAAGCCGAGCAGCGCGCGAGGCAGACAGGGCAGCTTGAAATGCGCGCGGACTGCAACCGATACTGGCCGTTACCTCCTCTCCCCAAACCACTGCAGCGTCTGCGCACCTGAATCGATCGAAAGAGGGAAAGGGGAAGGAGAATAAGCGCAGCCGCCGGGTGGCCACGCATCACGACGTGCTTGAGATTCGCTCGCTTTTTTTTTGTTTGTATTGCGGCTCCCGGAGCTCCGACTATTTTACCCGATTTTTTTTTATTTCCCGCATTTCGTTTTTTTTTTCTCTCCCAAGCTCACGCGAACGTTGGTCCGAGGAGGCACCGGTCAAAATTGGGAAACGCCGCCGAACCAAAGGTTACAGCCCCGGTTACGACTTTCACAATCCAGCACTCCCTGACCAAAAAAATAAAAATAAAAGAAACGATGTCTCAGAAACAAAAAAGAAAATGTATTCCGAATTCCGGTTATGTCTATCATCTTTGTCCTTTTTTTTTTACCAGAAGGTGGCATTAGGTTGGTTTCCAACTATGCCAACCTTTTGTATATATATTTTGTTACTGTTGCCGTTCCCTGCTATTTCCTTTTTCTGTTAAGAGAGTAGCCGGTCTATACCGTTCGGTCCATACCTCCGTTTAAGTTCTTTAATGCTTTGCAGTGCTTTCCTTTATAGGAAGAAAAAAAACGTTGTTCTTTGTCACACAATGACTAGCAGGTAGGCTTTCGACCTACCTGGCAGTACTGCCTTAGTTTCGCTACGTTTCCTGCGAACCAATATGCAGCGTCCCCAACTCACTCCTCCTTAACGATTCCCACCAGGTAAGTTAATTTTATGAAAAAAAAAAACTTATTTGCATCGCAGTAATTCGCAGGCACTTTGTCCATGTACAAATGCAAGTGCATAGAGGAATCTGTAACTAAGATTTCTCAAACTGCATTCCCTCATTCTCGACGAAAAAGTATACTGAACACAAGCTGAACATCGCGAGTAATTTTGTTCGCGTGCGTTTTGCATTTACCTTCAAAAAAAAAATATACGTCCGCATCCAGCTTCGCAAGGCTGGCAACGCCGAATTCAGGCCGCCCTTACAAAAACTGTCTATAGACAGTCTATACACTTGTAGACCCTATTTCCTTCCAATAGATATTTTTTGTCTATTCATAGTAGTGTCTATATATAAAAGTCTACTAAAAGTGTATGGCCATATATCTATAGATTCTCTATAGACTGTCCATAGGACTTGTATTGAATATAGACTGCTCTCTAGGGTTTGTCTTAGACTTTGTAGACAGGAGTCTATGGACAGTCTATAGACTTTAAAGAAATTCTTGTAAGGGCGGCTACGGGCGAACTCTCTCAACGCAAACCCTCTGCCTGCCATTCGTTGAGGCACCTGTAATAAGCAGATTAATACGCTACACTCTAAATAGAAGGGAGTAAGGCGTCCTCTAGCGCGCACTCCCTAGGGAGTGCCCTAGAGGACAACTTACTCCCTTTTTTACACCCATATAGGTGTGTTTTTCACTAGAGTGATATACAAAGCAGGAGTTTCGCTCTCAACAGTATAGACAACAAAAATACTTAGAGGTGGGCTTTCAGCGGGCTTCCAAATCTTCCATAGCCAGCACAAGGCTGCATCAGAGAATATTTCACGACACACAGGAGCGCCCTTCAGGAAAGAGCGCTCTGTATTCGTTAGGTTCTGGTTCAGTCAAGGCGATTAGAAGTTTCGAGCAAAGCTTCTATGCAGGCGCGCCTAAACCGGCGATATTTTAATTAGCTGCACGTAAGGAGCTCCCCTTGTTTAAAGAGGGCCGCGCAGCTCCACGCAGCGGCCTTGGATCGCACTTTAATTAGTCTGTAGACGGGAACAAATCTAGAAATAAAAAATAATAAGCAGGCAGACAAACGAAACTAGTTACGCAACCACCATCTGGGCCAAACCAGCCGGCGAAACGGTCGGCCTGCATTACGCAAGCGTCGCCAGACACGTTTCTATTAACTGTTCTGCTGCAATAGCACGCAGGGCACGAAAGATTAGAGCAATCCAATTTTTAATCCCTTCCCCGCATTAGCGTGCGAGTGCACCCCCCCCCCCCTTCCGCAACCACGCACACTCTTCCTTCATATTAATTAACAAAACAGCTCACCTCACGTAGTCAGTACAAAGCGATTACCGTACGTAACGAAGCGGACACTACACCCGTTCCGCCTCCCGAAACCGAAAGCGAACGCTCCTCTAAGCGGCTGCACAACCGATTGCTTGGTTCCGAGCGTCCATTTGCAGCGCCTTATCAGCTTCCCAGTCTAATTAACTAATTACTGTCTGCACACTGCGTTGGACTAACTGGATTCGCGTCGCTGGACAGCTCCTTATTAACATGTTCTGTGGAGGCTGGCAAATGGTAGGGCGTTTTTTTTTGTTTTGTTTATTTCTGCAATATATATATATGACCGCGTTATCAATCGCTTCCGGACACCCAGGAATGACCTGTTGTTAGAGTTCAGCTAATGCGAGCGCGGTTCGTGCAGTCGGTTGAGCATTAACTCAATTGCCCTAGGGGCGCGAGTAGTTAAGAGTTGGCGTACTTTTGCATTTACTGCGCTACTTTTTGAGGGGAAGTCATGTAGAGCGGAAAGCTGCGGTCAGACCTCGATCGCAGGAGCTTCTCCACGGGTGTTGAGAGTTTTAGCATAGCGTGGACGCACTAGCGTGGACGTATACACCTGGTTACCGTATTACTCCTGCTCACGCGCAGTAGCAGGGGGCGGGGCCAAAATGTGGCACGTGCGCATGCGCAGGAGGTGCCGGTAACCCGGCACACGTCTACGATAGTACGTCTCTGCTATGCTAAGACTCTCCATTTTTTGCGCTGACGCGTTCCATCAAAATGCATTGGGTTTCGGGCTAATCCCGCGGAAAGTAGCAATGTATACGTCACGACCGTCCAACCAACGCGGTGAGTGCTACAATGGGTTAGAAGATTTGCCACGTCTTAACGTCTCACACGCTGCTACAGATAAAGTCTTGGGCAAAAGTTTGCGGCACGCGAGCGAGCTTGAGGGGGGGGGGGGGGGGGGGGGTTCTGTGCGATCAGATAAAGCAGACCAATGAAATGTTGAAAACCATAAGCAGATATGAGCGCTAAGAAGGCAATGCAGAAATATATACATATGAACTTGAACCTCGTTATAACGATGTTGAGGGGGCGCGGCGATTACTTCGTTATAACGGTAGCTTCGTTATAGCCCGTGTTGACCGAGCTTCCAAGGGGAATTGTCATTCCTTCGCTATATCTATTACTCAGTAGTAAAAAGCTTCGCAATAACGAGGTTCAACTGTGTATATATGTTTTGCAAACTCACATCCCGTATAATCTTATGTCCATGACTGTACAAGTAGGGGCAATATAAGGGGGAACACATTACGAGCGCTCAGCCAATGATTATAATAATCTCCACGTGTATGAGTGACAAGTACAATTTTCCCTTCCTTTCTAAATTGCTTTCCTGCAGAGGTTAATACGGACAGGGGCACTCTGAACTTAATTGCGGGAATGACAAGTTTCATTCCCTTATGAAAACGGACTGCTGCCTTGGAACACTGCTTGCACCTGTCGTGTTCAAAGCGCACTACTCGTAGCTGCACTAACGAATCTGACAAACGCATCCAAAGTGCTTGTCACGCCCGCCAGGGTGGCTCATTGGTTACGGCGTTCGGCCGACGAGCCCCAGCCGCATTTAGATGGAGCCGAAATTCAAAGGACGGCCGTGTTCGGTGCGAACGTCGGTGCAACTTAAAGGGCGATTGCGGCGTTTTTCGCATGCCCACGGATTTTATAGAAACTTTCAGGTTAAGTTCTCCGGAGTTTTCTGGTCACTTCTCCCAAATTTCGCAGCCGGACGACGTCTTGCCGCAGCGGAAATGAATTTTAAAACTTTACATTCCATGGCCTCAACCGCGTAGCGATTACTACGGACAACCTTGCTGCTGCTTGTGTGACGTCACAGGTTGGCACGCCCCTTGATATTCGCTCTGGGTTTGTTGACGGAGAAAATATCGGGCTTGTTTCTGGTCGCTTCAGACAAATGATCGAAGACCCAAGTTGTCCCTTATATACAGTCGGTAGAATAGCTAATCAAGGTGCACACGATCAGTTTTGAGACAGTATCCGTGACGTCATAGGTTGGTTAATCGTGACGTCATAGCTGAGCCGAAACCCAGCTTCGGTTTCCGAGTTTCTGCTCTTTTAAAATACGTCTGCTCGGTATTCTGAAAAAAAAAAACGATTTCTTGTATCGGAGAGAAGAGGGGACCCGGAAGAATGTTATTTTATTATCAGCTGAAAATTTTCAAAAAACCCCCCAGAGTTGCCCTTTAAAGAACCTCCCGTGGTGGAAATTAATCCTAAGGACTCCGCTACGGCGTCTTTCAAAGTCCATGAGAAGCTCCGGGACGTCGAACGCCCCACAACAAAACGCACGTCATATTGACCTCTAACCGCAGCCTCGCAAAAAGACCGAATGCGAGACTTGAAGGAAAGGATGGATTTTTTTGACGCCCCGAGAGAAGCGGCAAACAATTACGAAACGAGCCGCTGTGGCGCAGCCGGGCTTTTAATTAATCGCGATATGCGCCTCTCGCGCGCACGGGATCGCGCCGTACGTCGCACTATATATACGCGAGCAATTCCAACCACGCGAGCTCCGGGAAACCCCCGTGAAGACAGGGCGCGAACAGCTCAACCGAGATCCAGTCCAAGGCGGCGTGGGGACGTCTGCATCGTGCGATAGACGCATTCAGGGCCCCAACACGGCCACACCGAGTTGCTCTCTTTCAGGGGGCAAGGAGGTGTAACCCATGTCACGGGGTCAAAGCCGGGCAGCACGCCACGACCACTTCCTTAAATCTCTCCGCCAGTGCGTTCCTCGAACCTGGTCAGTGAAGCATTTCATGTAAGGGGTTATACAGAAGGAAGGAAAACGTTTATTGAGCTCTAGAGAGTAGGTGAGCAATTTGGCGGAGTCAGGTGTGTCGTCCTCTTCTTAGCAATGGTCGTCTGCCCCTAGTCCAGGGCTCCGCTGGATGCCGCTGCCAGCTGTGCTCGCCGGATTAGCCCAAGTTGGACGTCCTGACGGTCGCTGGAGAGCATTCCTTCCCATTGCTTCCGCACTCGTGTTTGGTATTTTTGGTGCCACCTCTATTTTCTGGCAGGCCCACGTTATGTGATAGGGCGTGGGTGCTTCATGGCGCCATGGGCATTTATTTGTCTGTGTATTGTGTGGGTTAAAACTTATTGGGTGTCCGTCTTTTGAAGCGAAAGCTTCCGCTACGCTAGGTTTTCAAGAGGGCAGCGTCAGTGCAGTTTATCACTGAACTTCCCTGATTGGTTGACAGAGGTCACGTAACCTACTGACGTCATCACAATCTGCCCCGTCGGACCGTGAGCAACCTCCCTACCGTGGCAGAGAGGAGATTAAATTAATGACTGGCCGAGAGGCCACGTGGCCTTTTAACTTGATCTGCTGATTCAGCCATGTGATCTCGAAGCGTGCTGTCTAAACGGCGACGCTGAGTTGGTGGATTCTTCAACTTCGACAGCTTCCGCTTCCCACCAGGGTTAACGAAAGTTTAAACCACGGCTCATTTTTTGCCTCGAGAGAGGCCTCTATACGGGCCATGTATTCGTCGAAAATGAGCTCAAAACACCAGTGCGCAGAACTGTAGTCGGATACAACTGAGGCCTGCAGTCAAGCTCCGCCCACATTCGGGACTCGCCGCGAAGAATTCCTCCGCGACAAAAAAAAAAAAGTAGTTCGTTGTTAGAAGTTTCTTGTTGGCTAAACAAGGAGTTAATGACAAGAAGAAAAAAATTGTAAGCTTTAGAATTTCGTTACCTGGCTCGTTTACTAAAGTCAAATATTAAAAAAACTGATTTCGTTCACTGTTGTGATTGGTCACCGGAGTAATACAGGGCGCCGCGGACCATGGCCCAGTGTTAACAACTGCAGTGTATTTTTTTTTTAGTCGTGTCCTACTATAATTCTAAACGATTTCGTATCGGCAATCTTGCATACGGCGGGAGCAACGCTGAAGAAGTGCACCTTGATGTCGCGGTCGACCAGCCACTATTAGCAACGGAGACAGCGAGTCTCGCCTGTTGGCAGCGATCACATTGTTTCTACTGTGTGGCTCCGAGCAACTTGATGACGATCGCTCCCAGGCCGGTCGTCAAGGGCCACACAGAGAGGGCCCAAAGGTCAGCTGCTTGCTATTACCGAGCTACGCCCGGTCGTGGTGCGGGACCCGAAAGAGCGGAGAGCTGAAGTTTGAGAACAACCCCTTTCTGAAGTCTCCGACGCCGCCGTTATCGTCCCAACCTTCGCCGGCATCTCTAAAGACACACGACCACTTTCGCCTTCTCTTCCAGACCTTGTGTCCCGGCCTTGCGCGTCGGTTTCCTCTTGGCTGGTTAGCTGACGTCCCCTACCTTGCGATCGGCATGACCCCGACGGCATCCTCCTCTCTCTCTCGTGCTCAACATGTGACGGGGGCGTGTCCTTATCTGCGCGCGAGTGAAAGTTTCAGGCCACTCCCACCCAGGCGAGGGCGTCCTCAACCTGGGGAATTCAGGGACGAAGAAGGATATAAAACTCGACGGCGGGTGGAGTCGAGTCAGGTCACTTTTGATCTCTGACGCTTGTAAATACGTCATTAAGGCCAAGTCTTCTTTCTCCACTAACGAACCCCTTCACTCAGCGGCACTCGTGTCCTGGTCGGAGCGGGCGTCGTCTTGGCCGAGGTTGCGTCGAGCAACGACCCCGATCCCCACCTTCAACACCACCCAGGATTATACCACATTCCTGATGGAAATGGCGTCGTCAAGCAGTGGTTCGGTGACATCACAATTAATGGGGACAAGTGCACGCTGACGTCACACGATGGGAGTGGATATGCCGAGCGACACCTAGGACAACATTCGAGATAATAATAAATTGTTTTCCACTCAACGCCTGCTTCTGAAACTTACTAGAAGGCATACAAGGGAATGGAAAGAGGTCCTCGTTATGACATGACGGAGGCCAACAGACACCGAAACCAACGAGCATAGGGGATGTCTTCGCATTCTAGTTTTTATCAATGGGAGATTAATAAAAGCAGGAGCAAAAAAAATGGCTGTGGTTTAGCTCTGGTAAACCTGGAGTGACGCGATAACTACAGCTGGCCGAGTGGAACTCGCTCAGTCGAATTGCAAAGTCAGTCTTTCGCCGCTCCGTTTCGGTGGGCGTTCCTTCTTCATCTTCGTCCCACTTGACACGGCGCATGCGCACAGCTGTTGCGCGCCGCGCCGCCGGCAGCTGCTCCGCACCACGTGACCAACGGCGCCGCCACGCCGAAGGCTCGAAATGCTACCGTAATATAGCTATCGCAACAAAAACAACTGCAACCCGCCGGTGGGATCCGAACCCACGACCTCCGAATTTCGCGTCCTGTGCTGTATATCTACCGAGCTACGGCTGTCCAATCCTCTGGTTTCGGGGGTATTTATGTACAGTGTAAGCGAAACTTGATGAGGGTGTTCACCAGCGCCACCCTCGTCCATAGCAGCGGACGTAGTGCGTCCTGCATTACCGCGAGTGTGCCACGTACGAATGTGACCGAGCCGGTGTGTGTGTGTGCGTGTGTACTGTTTTCCATTTCAGCCGAACGTCCCATAAACAAGTGAACCGATAACGCTCTGACCATTTCTTCAAGACATGTTCCATCAATGCCAGGATCGCAACGTTGCACAAGTAGGTCCATGTTTTCTGACGCTTGGCTCGGTGGAAATGACCTTCCCTTTGACTGGTTCCCAACAAGCAGGACGCCTGGGGCAGCGACCGACGACGGACAGACGACGGGGGAATAGGGGAACGGTGCCTTCGAGTAATTATAACAGTGTCCGACAGGAGCCGGCCTCATCATAGAAAGCTCGCCGAAGCTGAGGCCCGCGACGCCGCACGCATCACCTGTGTTTTTCAGAAACACTGCAGGGAGCCGCTTGCACCTCTGTAGGAAATAGAGGACTTGCGATGTCTCCTCGCCCATTCCCGCGGGTGACTCCGCTTGCTACAGTGCTGTGCAACTTTTCCCATCTTGGAGAAATGTGCCTCGTGTTGGATTTTTCACCGCCTGATGAAGGAGCGGAACCTTAGGGGATTTCAGGAGCGTGCCGAGTGAGAACGGACGCTCTGTGCCCTGGCGACAAGGCTCATCCAGTCGCTCGACGCATGAAGTCGTAATTTCTGCTAGTTTGCTCTTTCTTCAACATGAAAATAAGTTTCGGCAAAAGTGCCGTTAAAACAGCTTGTTTTCGTTTTCCCAAACTTCAAGTTCCATCTTTCCTCATCCCGAAGGTTCGGAAACGCTACCCGATGGAGTCCGTGTTCGAGTTAGCCCCTGCGTCCACGACACTATCATTCCTCGCCGCAGACGCAAACGACGCTTTCCACAGCAAACGCACACGGTCACGCCGGCAGACAGTCATCGCTCTGCCTGGCCCAGGTGACACGGCATGCACTTCCTTCGAGCTCATTCACTGGCGCTGACTCAGTTCGCCGCGTCTACGATGACTACCTCCGGCACCGGACGGGCACGTCGTGCGGATGCTACGGGCTTCGCTCCGATATCGCGGGTACACTTGTTACGCGTTATCGACGCCTAACTGCGTCCGAAACGATAAGGGGGCTACACACGGAGTCCCGTAGTGTGTTATAGCGGTCACAAGGCTGGCTCATAGATCAAATTACTCACGCTACGCTGAATACTGAGGTGGCAAGCTCTCCTTGGAATCAGGGAACACGGAAAAATCACTCAGCTACATTTTTCTGCGATGTGGAGACGATTACAAATGCGCCTCCGGTCGGGGCCGATCACACAACAGTGACGTTAAAACGTCACGCGCAGGACACTGGGTCCGTTCCTGCCCTGCCTTTGATTTCTTTGCTTTCTTCCAATAATCTGTCCGCAATTTAGGCAAGAAATGTGTGAAGAAAAAAAAAAGATTTCCACATTGCAATGAAACATTACTATTCGATGGATACGTTTTCTTTTTTAGCCTGGAAGACTGCTGCCATCTTCGGTAGACTTGCTCATCTGGTCCCCGGTTGTCCACCCGCAATTCTCCAGCTTATGTCAGCCAGCAGGAATGGCCGTCTCCACTTATTTTTTGACAGCTAAGTGACAATGAAACCCCCAGTCGCATTCCTGTGATTCTCGCTCATGTCAGGCGGTGGTGATGACTCTTTCTATTTATCTTTCGCTAGCCTGTCGCCTTCCACGCAAGCGAGGAAGAATGCGCTGCACAACCTCTGACAAGGTCCCGTGGACGCATGTATAGCATTTCAGCCACCACACCGAAACCCACGACGACTTCGGACCCGAAGCACGACGAGGTGTCTCGTTCCGCGGCCGGAGCACGGCAAGAACCGATTCGCCGTTCCCAGCAGCTCGTGGCACGAAGTCCTCATCCTATCCGCGAAGGACACCATCGCGAACTTCGATCAAAACAGAAACGAGATGCCAACGCGCTTAGTCCGCCCTACGCAACAGCGCTGAGGCCAACGCCGGATTGAGGAAGGAATTCGTTGAGTCAACACACACACACATCGAGCGGCCAAGCCCCCTCGGAGACCCGCCGCCTCTCCCCCAGGCGACCTCACCCCCTTCGTCGCAGTCAGCCACGGGAACCGGATTTCTCCACACGGGTTTCGGTCGGTTGAACTCGCTGAGCAAACGTCCGCGTTTGGCGGCAGCCGAGGTTAAATAAACGCTGTTATGCAAAGGTATGAAATAAAAACGGCGGCGCTTTTTCCAAGAGGCGTTCAACCGGCCAACGATCACGCTAAACTATGTAAAAAAATAATAAAAAGGGGGGTGGACGGAGCATGCTTTTTCATAAAGTGGTCGAGCGACTGAAGAGTTGGAAAAGAAACAGCAACGCAAAGCGGTTCGAAGAACCCCCGACTTTCGTCCGTTCTTGCGAAGCCACCTCATCGTGTCTTCATTGCGTAACGCGATAACGAATTGCTTTTCCCAGTCGGTGTTCAAAGGGCGGGAACGGCTCGTTTTTCAAAACGTCCGGAAACGATAAGCCCGCTGAAAAAAATCCGTCCAGGATGGAGACGACGGTTGAAAATCCAGGGGGGGGGGGGGGGGGGATTATGAGGACATGCGGTCAATCATCACGTGACTCTAGAATGACGGCGAAGAAAAGAACCTCCGCGTCACTAGCCACAAAAACCATTCACGGCTCAAATTCGTCAAGGGTGCCCAGAGAAAGAAATCCGGCACACAGACATGCCGCCCTGCAATAAAGATCAAAAGAAACGCGCTCATGACGCCGAAACGTTGCGAACCTGGTAGAAAAACGGGATCAGCGAACGCAACGTTTTCTTGCACAACCCGTTGCAACGCGGGCGATGCATTGCAACTACCGTTCTGGTTTTCCCACTCACAGCCACATCAAACATGCATTATGCTCCGAAACTAATGACACGGTTTTTTTTTTCTTCCTTTTGAAGTGACTTAACATCCGCAGTAAAGCCTCACTGAAAAAGTTCCGCAACTGAGAAGCCGGAAAAGACCCGAGACAAAAGGAGAAAACAAGGAACTAACAAAATATGCTTAAGTAAAGACAGCCTGCCCCGCCGGCTAAGTGAACTCATGCAGACGACAAAGTGCAGACGACACTTCCGAAGTGCACGTTGTAGTCACGATGGCAGCGTTTCGTCTCGCGCACCCAACGAAATCATTTGCAACCATGGCACGCGACGTGCCGCAGACGTCGGTCCCATGCCAGGCGCCGCATGTCTCAACAAAGCGCGCGCGCCGCGAAGTCCGTCGGCATTTCCATGAGCAGGCGCCCGCCGCCGGAGTCCGGCACTCCCCAGCAGGCATCGAACGGCCTTGGCTAACCTCGCGAAAGCAATCGGGCAAGGACGCCACCACCACACCGCATGGGCGACGGAGGGGGTGGCGGCCAGCGCGCCAGAAAAGAAAAAAAAAGACGCCGTGCAACCACTTCGCGGCGAGGTTACTTGTTCGCTGCAAGCAGCCACTCACCCAGCAGTTTGCGTGGCATCTAAAAATCCCGAGGCAGCACTGCCCCGACGGCGGCGAAGCGTTCACGACGAAGGTAATCCGATTCGGCGTCGGAGCATCGCACTGGCGGCGGCGGCCGATCGGCAAGGGCGACCTGGTCGGGCGGCCGACTCCAAGCTGCTACGGCGGCAACACCAACGAAGCATGGAGGCCCGCGCGATCACAACCGCACACTGATACACGCACAGGCACCGATCCACACCGACGGCAGCTTTGACGACGGCCGAGTCACACAAAACACCACCACGCCGGCCGCTTCTGCGGCCAATCCTCGAAGGGGCCCCGACGCTTTGGGAAGCGGAATGCGAAGCGCAAAAGAATAAAAGAGGCGACCTGACTCTTCTGCCGCTTCAACCACCGCCACCAGCGAGTAAGCAGAGGAGTATGCGCCGCCGCGAACTCGTCGTCGCAACTCCTCGCAAGGCGGCAGCAGCCGGACGCCCAGCACGGCAAACAGCGGGAGCGCGAGGAGGCAACGCGCCGAGCGAAGCCAAACAGCGCACGCACATATAAAAGAAAAAAGCCGCGCCGAGAGCACACGCGGGAGCGCAGCACCTGGTGGCCAATGGGTCAGTCAGGAAGCGAGTGCCGTGGCGCCACCTGGTTTCCGTCACGTGACTTAGTTTCGCTTCGGGAGAGAGCCGCGAGGTGGCCCACGCTACGAATCTCCTTTTTTTATTTGTATCATTTGTATTCCCCCGTCCGACCGAGTGGCAGACGGTGGACGACGGCCGCCGAAGCAACCCGAAAAGAAAGGAAATATTACGCCCGCCGCAATACATATCCCTTGCTTCCTTTATATTTTGCATATGCTGGAAAAAACGAGCCACGTGACAGGTCCTCCATCCGCTTCGCGGGGTGTTCGCGGCGCAACTCGTTTTCGCGGGCTTCTCTGCTTTATTTCGTTTTTACTTTGCACTCTACGGAAACTAGCTTTGTTTCTTGCGGGCAACCGCGCAGCACGCCTAACACGCTTCGCCCCCGTAGCTACCGATTTATTCGTTATTGTATGCTTTAGCGGGCAGACCGGGCTTTACTGCCGCCGCCGAGGGGCGTCGTCTGCTCATTCTCTTCGGGCAACGAACGGCAGAGCCGCAGCTGCAGCAGAAGAAGAGCAGACGAAAAGCGCGCCCGTCCAAACGGCCGCCATTTATCGTCGTGCCGAGAAAAAGCCAGCCACTCACTCAAAAAGCGCCAGCTCTGTTGCTCCGCCCGGAGCGCTGCTGAAGAAAGAAAGAAAGAAAGAAAGAAAGAAAGAAAGAAAGAAAGAAAGAAAGAAAGAAAGGAATAACACCGCGACGCTCCAGGTTTCGATTTCAGTTTGGCCTCGGGGTGTTTTATGAGGTCGTGAAGCGGAGGCGTCGCGTTGTAAATCGCGCGGAGCAAGCAGCGGAAAACGGACATAAAAAAAAATAAAAACCTAAACAGAAAGCCTCGTCCGACGGGCACTTCAGGAAAGCTGCGCACGGCTCAAGGTGAAAGTGCACACGGACGGCCTAGGGAGTTTTAGCGAACTGCAGGATCGTTATTACCTGCCGTCAGCGGAAACGACAAAGAAATGCAAACAGTAAACAGAGAGAAGTTTAGCCATCACTGAGATAGGCACGCCTGGGATCTAAGTTGCGGGTACGGCCTGAACTGTAGACGTCTGCAATTGCGCACAACTCCGTACAGACTAAAGCAGAATGTTCTAAGCATTCACGCATGCTGTCATCGCAAAACATTTAGATTATAGAAATGCACTGACCCTTGAACAACTGCACAATATGTGACATAATCGTTTCAAAGCCTGCTTTTTTAAGCGTTGCTATGACACGAAAAATTTTCAGGCAATTATAGAGAATTTGCACGGACCTGCGGACCTTTGTCTTTGCTGCGATATACGTGATAAATGCGCGGAAGATATCAGCATTCGTAAAAGAGGCCATAAACAGACCAGACAAGCGCCAGAGAACTTGGCCAGAACAAGCTCCGAGCCGGGCGTTACAAAGCCGATTTTGCCGCTCACACTCAAAAGCAGGTTGGCATCAAAGATATGTCCCATGACGGAAGTTGCCAAGAAGTTGCTCGTGTCAAACAGAGGTCACGTTTCGCAACGATAACCGTGGCCATGTCGGCGGTGTACCTATTCTGTTGTGCATTCCAAATGCTGTCAACCAAAGCAAAATGATACGCAGCAAACACGAACTTATCGATAGCTGAAACGGACGATAAGGCATGCACTCCACAGCCCCCGCCACACAAGACATCTCAGTACAGTAAACGGTAGAGAGCTTCAACAACAAAGAACAGGATACGGGCTCGGACTGCAAGAAATGAACTGCACGAACAGCGCAGATATGATATAGCTACTACTCAAACGTACTGCCACAACAATACACGGAGGTGATTCACACGTTCAAAGCTGTAGAACATATATACAGGGTGTTTCACCTAAGATGGTTTATGGGGGTTTAACGTCCCAAAGCGACTGAGGCTATGAGGGACGCCGTAGTGAAGGGCTCCGGAAATTTCGACCACCTGGGTATCTTTAACGTGCGCTGACATCGCACAGTACACGGGCCTCTATAATTTCGCCTCCATCGATGTTTAACCTACGACTTTACACAATTTAAAAAAAAAGGCTTTTCGAGTTAGAAGAGCGCTTTTTTCGGCATAGCTTTGTCAGCGGTGAAGTAAATGAGAATACGGCCACGACGTGCTAACTAGCAAGCTGGTTAACTAATGTTGAATAGTTAAATTTTAAACTATTGCTGTTAGGCTCCTTATTTATTGAGAGACGTGTAGCAAAGTCTAAGTAATACCCATGTCAGTTTTTAGAATTCCGAAAATGCGGTTGCACTCGACTCTCTGGCCCTACAAATTCTGTCTACATCGCGCCAAAATACATGCGCTTTCGAAAAGCTTGCAGGCAAAGCAACCTCTCTAGTGCACGTAACTCGTCGAAATAGCCAAAATTTATTGGATCTCAGCGCCGAGGGCAACCACATTTTAGAAATTCTGAAAACTGATACGAATATCACGTACTGTGAGCTACAACCTCCCAATAATTAAAGAGCCTAACAGCAATAGTTAAAAATTAGTTAGCCAGCCTGCTAGTTGGCAGGTCTTAGCTGCAGTCTGATGTGCTACATCACTGACAACGCTTTGCGAAAAAAAAAGCGCTCTTCTAACTCACAAAGCCTTTTTTTAAATTGTGTAAAGTCTCTGTGTACTTGTGTAAATTGTGTAAACACCCTGCATACACAGGTATATAGAGGGCGCGGCAGACAAAAAAAAAAGCTGTGGAAGAGGCAAGGTCGTCATCGAGGAGAAGCCGAGGCCCATTTCACAGAGACATCCGCGTGGAGGCATTAGCGGTCCAACAATAGCCACCAATTTCAACGGGCCACCGCTTTCTCTTAGCGGTTCGCTTCGCTAAACACCGGCGCTCTTTAAACGCACCCTTTCCGCTCATAGAACCCATCAGGCAGCGGCTTCGCTAGCACACACGTCTCAAGCGAAACACGAAACAAGCAACTAAAACGTCCGGCGGAGAAGGGGGGGGGGGGGGGGTATGAACCGTAACATAACTGGGCGGCAGGAAGACGATAGCCTCCTCGCTGTTTAGTTCGCCGTCTCGAATCGATATCGAGGCGAAAGCGTTTACACGCTCGATATACCTTGCCGCTATAAGCTCGCGGGACGGCGGACTTCGCCGCTGCTGCTGCCGAAGCGGGTAGAATTAGAGGGGAGAAGGGCATGGCGAGGAGGAAATGAAACGCAGAGAGGCCCGAAATACGGGGAGCTAGACTGCGCCGGAGCGAACATTAACGCCTCTCGCAAAACGGCGTCGTCCCAGGACCCTTGGAGAACGGCGGAGGGCAGCTCCAGTCAATCTGGACCCCCTCCGCGAAATAAAACTCGGGCCAGAAAAGGGAGGAAAAAAAAAACAAAGATCAGGGAAGAGCGGGAACCGAGTGACCGCCCACAGACGCGAGCGGGCGCCAGAAGATGGGCTCGCGAGATCAAAGTTCGCGTCTTCCACGAGAGACAGAGAGATGAGAAAAAAAAAGAAAGAAGAAGAAAGTTACGGAGTGGGCGGGCGTCGAAACGGAAACAAAGAGAGAGAGAGAGAAAGAAAAAAAAAGAAAAGAAGCGGCAGTTTGTCAGAAGAGCGCGGATAGTAACGGCGAAGGTGAACGCTCCTTCCACGGAGGCACCGCCCTGAGCTTGTCGAGGGGGGGGGGAGGGGGGGGGGGGGGAGGAGAAGAGGTGTTAAGGGTCCTCCAGCTCGCACGGACGACTGCGCGTGGCCCAGATTCGACGCGGTGTGTTGCACGCATACGCGTCCCCGCACCGAGGAGCGCGTCTTCTCATTCGTGGTCGCGGTAATGTGGCCATTTATTTGCAACCGCGCGTCACTCCGGCCGCTCGCTTTGGCGGCAACATGCCCGCCGTAGAGTAGTACCCCGCTGCGTCGATTTTTAAATCGCGGCCCTGGCTAGCTGCTGCCACGCCCCTCGAGACCCCGAGACTAGAGTTTGGGGAGCGATGTTCTTTTTCGCACGGCACGAGGTTGGGGGGGAGGAGGGGGCAGCAAGACGAGGCGCGGTTGTCGTCGAGCGAATGCGGTAATCGCCCGGACGACGAACCTTATAAGTATACACTGCACAGCAACGGTTGTGCACGGGGGTAAATGTCACATTTCCTACGTTCGCGCGGAGGACAGAAATACACGAGTGTGGTGCTTCATTCGCATAAAATTGCACACACACACACACACACACACACACACACACACACACACACACACACACACACACACACACACACACACACACACACACACACACACACACACACACACACACACACACACACACACACACACACACACACACTGCGACCATTCATAACGCCATTCTGTTGAGCCCGAGAATCGCGGGAGCGAACCGGGTCACAGCGGCAGCATTTCGATGAAACCTAAATGTAAAAACGGCAAGTAAAAAATAAACGGACGTTTACCATTGTGTGGCAATGTGAGTTTCAGCGAACAGCTAGTACGGTGCGAAATGCTGATGCCAGTCGGTGCGCTTATTACCTCTGCGGGTATGGGCGTCGTGACAGTGCAGTTAGTCCCCAAAAGGATTATCCCCTGCAGCATTTACAGCCCTATCAGGCCTAACAGTGTATACATAAACGCCGAACCGCCTCAAAGTGTGTCACAGCCGCACTACCCGCGGTTCGACAGCCCGTGCGGGTGCCGTGATAAACGGCACAACGCTTGCACGCACGCACGCACCGTCCTAATGGCGACAGCAGCGACATCCGGAGCAGGGACACTCTGGGCTCATCGATTTATACGTGCCCCCTTTCCCTTACACCCTTTCCCGTTACCTCCACTCCCCTCACCCGTGACCCAGGGTGGGCCCCGCGCGGCACAGGCCCCAACAGCCTTGGGATGCATCCTTCTTTCCCACGGCACTCGGCTGATGAACGCCCGGGCATTACCGGCACGCGATACATTTGTGAGAGGAAGGCGAGGGGAAGACATCTGCAGGGAGCGCCGCCGCTGTGGGAACAATCTCGCTTGAGAACACCCCCCCCCCCACCCCCCACCTGCCGTGGCGTGCCTTCATTCGTACGCCGCTTGACCTGCCCCTTTTTATTTATTTTTCTTCAGAATTAGTTTACCTTTTATAACTCGAGTAGCGTTTGTAATCTACCTCATTCCTTTCTTTCATAGCCCGACGCCGGTACATTTGTCGCAGTCTCCCATTAAGAAGAGCGTCTCCGCTAATATCAGCTACGCGAACAAGGCACGCGCAAAGCAGCAGCTCTGCTCTATACCTGGCCATGCGAAAAAGGCTCGAAGAGGAAGTACCGTAATTTCTCGTTTACAGTCCGCGGCCTATACACGCTCAAAGGTTAGAATTTCGTGCTTTTCGTGCTATCTATACGTAAGGGCTACATGGTGTTTTTTTTTTAGTAGCGCTGATTAAGGCATCAAGTTGCCAACGCTTATCCTATTATAAGGTATTGTGATACTTGCGCTGAGCGTGCACCTAGCTACGTTTTTATGCGCCGGTTGCACACCCGGCCGCTGCAAACCAAACCGTGTACCGGGTGCGAATAATCTAATAATCTTTGTTTTTCAGCCAAAATTGAGCCCTGGGAACTATGTTACCGCACGCGGATTGCATACGGGTAATTACGGTAATAGTACTGGAGAGTTTCAGCACCGTCCTATAGGGAAAATACGGTAACTACGACCGTACGACAAACAGGGCTAAGCAAGCACAACGGTAGCAAAGGCAATCGCGCTATCGTACTGGCCGTACACTCCATAAACACCAATACCGCTGTGTGGGAGTAAAAAGGGAGTAAACTTTCATTTAGCGCACTATGAAAGTGAGTGTGCTAGAGGAAGCTTATACCCCTGTCACACGGGCATTTCGAGGGCCCTCGAACCGATAGTCTATCGACTCAAAGGCGATCGAGCGCTGTCACACGGGCAGTTTCAATGGCGATCGAGTCAATAGCCTATCGAGTCAACGGAGTAGCGCAGAACTCCATCGAGATTTCGAGGGCCTTCGAGCGCTGACCAAGGTTGCTAGCGTTGCTCCGAGCGGCGCCAAGCGCACTTTCGTACACGACACATTCACGGTGAAAAAACATGAACAAACATTATTCGCATAAAATTTAATGTAAGCAGCCTGTAAAATTATTTTAAAATTATATTAGACTGGTTTTAAGCGCATTAAGCGCATTCATTTTGCGTTGCAGTCTTTGCGTTGCTTGCGTACTTAACGTTGACAACATGGCGGCACCCTGCCCGCCCACTTCACAGCGATAACAGCTTCGTCGCTAATCCCTCAAAGCAATATCGTGTTCTAAGCTGTTGTATTCGCCTTCGATTTGCCCATTCTTACTCTCGCATAAAGTTTCAAGAGAAAAATAGCTCTTGTTTTTCAGATATCATGGCGATTTCCCCGGTCTTAAGCCTGACGAAGCAGCGCTCCGACAAAGTTGGACTGGCTTGGTTTTGGCTCGTCTTGTATTAAAGTGGCTACAGCAGTGTATGCATATGTACGTCGCGTACGTGCAACTAAAAGGGTTTTTAACGACTTTCGCGTATGCCTGTATTTCAGCATTTAGTATACATTTATCAACTATTTTTGTTATTTTTCCAAAATCCAATGTAGCGATTGTGGCGCCACACATCCGTGGCGTAAGACACGAGAACCATTTCAATGGCCATTGAGATTTGCCGTGTAGCAGCGGCGTGTTCGATGGCGATTGAGAATCTCGAAGACCCTCGACTCGAGGGTGATTGAAACTGGCCGTGTGACAGGGGTATTACTCCCATTAACTCCTTTCTGTTTAGAGTGTTAGGGGCATGGGAGGTCTCTGGAGGGTAGTGCTTCTGCGCTCTAAACAGAAAGGAGTGAAAAGGGAGTAACCTTACTCTTTTTTTAGTCTCATATAGGCAAGCACGTGTTTAGAGTGTGGAAGGCAGCTGGATTTCGCACTTCGTCTTTGAATTCCATTTCGCCGTTACTTTTCCGCTCCGCTGTGACGTAAGCTTCTGGTGGGTGGAGACCTTGTGGAGGGCAGAGGTAGGTGGGTTGATGGTGGGTGTGGCGCTTCTGGAGGATGAATGTGGGCGGGGGTGGGTTAGAGCAATGGCTTCTGGTGGGTGGAGACCTTGTGGAGGGCAGAGGTAGGTGGGTTGATGGTGGGTGTGGCGCTTCTGGAGGATGAATGTGGACGGGGGTGGGTTGGAGCAGTGGATTGAGGGTGTCGGTGGGTGGCTGAGCAGCCCCCTAGCCGCAAGGGGGGGGGGGGGGAGGACAATGGTAATGTGGATGAAGGCTTCACTCTCCGAGGTTACGCAGAGACACACACCAGCGATATCGAGCTGTGGCACTGGTACTCCTTTCGCAGTAAACCAAAACGAATTCAACTCGGCATTTGTGCGACCGCTGTGGCTCTTTCTGCTCACGTAGGTGAACGAACGTTGCTTTGGTAGAGAGTAGCCGCACGAGAGCGAAAAAAGAAAAAAATGCAATAAGCCTTTTTTTTTCTGAGTATTTTCGAGGTCGCGTGGCTTGTACACAGAAATCTTCGGATACCATTCACTGCTGTAAGCCATATTAAGCGTGTAAAGGTATATACAGTAGTTGACTACGCTTATTGCCGCCCTAAACTCAGTAAAAGCTGCGAGTGCTAATCGAGTATGTCGTTTGCAGAGCATCAGGGAAGAGAGACAGGAACATTTTCTGAGCTCCGCTCCCCTGGACAAGGAACTTTCTGTTTAAAAGCAGCACTGAACCCGGTTTCCTTCTGAGAATAAAGTTTTAGAAATGCGCACTACGAATATGAAACACCCCCTCCTCTCCTCCGCAACTCCACTCCCCTTTCCACCACTAGCGTTTCCAGGGATTGCTCATAAATTTGGTCCTGGAAAGAGAGAGAGAGAGAGAGAACACCGGCATTTCGCACCCTTGCGGCCTCGCAGCCTTCCTCATGCCGTTGCAACGACTGGCAGACATCGTCGGATCCGATTTCAGCAGGAAAAAAAAAAAAAACTCCCGACACCGTAAGACGGGGAAACTGCTTCAGCAAGCGCACAGCTTGGCAACCCAGGGTGCAAAGATCGAGCGGAAAATAACGGCAAACTAAGCGCGTACGCGTCGCCGCTCCCCTCTGGGCTGTTGCTCTCCAGGGAACTCGGCTGGCGAGGCGGTGAAGAGGGGGGGGGGGGGGGGCATCCTTGAAACGACGACGTCCTTGACGGGCAGCGAAAACCAAATCGGGTCGAGCGATAAGCTCGCCCGGCCACACAGACTCTCGAAGAAGCACGGCCTCTTCGTTCGAGCTCGCAGCACGCGCTCAGCCGCGACTTCGCGCAACGTCCATCCATCGCCTTCCACGTCGGCCGGAGGATTCCTCGGCTTGTTGATTCTGGGAACGGAAACTCAACACCGTCGGGCTTCCAGGAGGGACGCTCTCTCCAAGGCCGCCTCACGGCACGCAGAAAAGCACCGAACGAGCTCGGACGTAGGCACGCAGGGGCGAGTGAAAACCATTGCCGTTCGAGTCAGGCCACGCAAGATGGCCCCATGCTAGCGAGGGATCGGTTAGCGTTACGCGGTCTGGCTGGTTGCGTCACTGCAAGCGGACACGGTCAGACCAGACAGCGCAGCAGACTCCATGCAAGCTCGTGTTCAGCTCCTCCCGGGCGAGCCAAAAACAGAGATGGGCAAAAAGGGCGGACAAATAGAGCAGTTGGCATGCTGCCGGGGCGGGCGTCTAGGGTTACCGCGAAGAACGGTCTCTATCATGGCGCGTTGGGATAGCATGCGCAACGTGAACCCGGTTCGATTTTAGTCCCAGCGCTGATAACGCCGCCGCAGACTGGTCGGAATGCAGACGACTTAGCGTTCCTCTCAGGCAACAAAAGTGGTTCTCTAATAAAGCATTTTTTGTGAAGTGTAAGAGTGCTTGCAGTTCGGCGAGTCGGTCATGCATGGCTAGGCAAGGGTACTGCGCAAAAAACACGGACCCGAAGACGACTAGGAAGGAAGGAAGGAATAGGAAGGAAGGAAGCAAGGATAGGAAGGAAGGAATGTGAAGGAAGGAAGGAATAGGGAGGAATAGGAAGGAAGGACAGGAATGGAAGGAAGGAAGGAAGGAAGGAATAGAAAGGAAGGAAGGAATGGGAAGGAAAGGAAGGAAGGAAGGAAGGAATAGGAAGGAAGGAAGGAATAGGGAGGAATAGGAAGGAAGGAAGCAATAGGGAGGAATAGGAAGGAAGGAAGGAATAGGAAGGAATGTGAAGGAAGGAAGGAATAGGGAGGAATAGGAAGGAAGGAAGGACAGAATGGGAAGGAAGGAAGGAATAGGAAGGAATAGGGAGGAATGGGAAGGAAAGAAGGAAGGAAGGAATAGGAAGGAAGGAAGCGATAGGGAGGAATAGCAAGCAAGGTAGGGAGGAATAGGAAGGAATGTGAAGGAAGGAAGGAATAGGGAGGAATAGGAAGGAAGGACAGAATGGGAAGGAAGGAAGGAAGGAATAGGGAGGAATAGGACGGAAGGAAGGAATGGGAAGGAAAGAAGGAAGGAATAGGAAGGAAGGAAGCAATAGGGAGGAGTAGGAAGGAAGGAATAGGAAGGAACGAAGAAATAGGGAGGAATAGGAAGGAATGGGAAGGAAGGAAGGAAGGAATAGGGAGGAATAGGAAGGAAGGACAGAATGGGAAGGAAGGAAGGAAGGAATAGGAAGGAAGGAAGGAATGGGAAGGAAGGAAGGAAGGAAGGAAGGAAGGAAGGAAGGAAGGAAGGAAGGAAGGAAGGAAGAAGGAAGGAAGGAAGGAAGGAAGGAAGAAGGAAGAAGGTTTCTAGCATGCGCGCGGTAAATCTGTTGGCAGACATGGCGATATAAGTACCTATGTTCTGTATAAACCCTGTCGCGAGTCTGCGCGCCCGTCATTGTCTTCTTCTCTTCCGTGTTTTTTTGAGCGGTACCCTTGCTTAACTAGTACCCTTGCTTAACCATTTATGAAGTGTCTTTGCTGCCCACTTAAGGGTGGTACGAATAGCGCACGCAGTCGGAAATATTCGTGAAGGAAGCTCAGGGGAAACACATTTCTACACAGAAAGAGATTGTAGGCAAATCGGCGTTATAGCGGTAGCAACCTTCTTTATATGATATAGGGACCTGTTTGTTGTGCTTCTATTAACACTCTTTGAGACGATCATGTACGCTTATAAATACACGGGGTGCTCCACCGCTATCCAGCAGAGCTATACCTGTGCCGGTGGGCTCCAACTGATGACCACGTGTTGTACAGGGTGTGCACCTGAGAACAGAATACTGTTACGTAGTGGTGAGTCGCATCTCGCGTCACAAACAAAATGACAAAGCCGAGTGCCGGCGGCTTTGAGCGTGAAAAAACAAACAGTATGCAAAGATTCGTGCCAAATGCACAGGCGCAGAGCAGTGAATATACAGGGTGTTTTACTCACGACTTCCCAGAATTTTTAAAAACAATTTTTGTGTTAAGCGAGCGCTTTTTCCGGCAAAACATTGTCAGCGGTGTAGTAGATCAGAATACAGCTAGGACGCGTAAATAGCAGGCTGGTTAACTAATACTGAATAGGTAACTTTTTAACTATTACTGTCAGGCTCCTTAATTATTGAGAGGCGCCCACCGTAAGTAATATCTATATCATTTTCTAGGATTTCGAAGACGCGGTTACCCTCGGCGCTGCGGCCTAACAAATTTCGGCTATTTCGACGAGTTACGGGCACTGGAGAGGGAGCCTGCAAGCTTCTCGGTGAAGTTCATGCAAAAGCTCAGTTGGTAGAGCGTCTACTCCGGTGAAGCGGTGGTCTCGGGTTCGAATCCAGGATAAGGACGAATTTTTCTTTAACTACGAAGTTTCTGAGAAAACTGTATAGCTTTCCTCTGTAGCCGTATGGCTGCGCTCGGGTGGATGCCAATGAGTATAATTACTCCCTTATTACAAATCTACTCCATCAGGACCAAAACACTTGACCAAAAGCTTACCCTAAAGGCAAAACAGCCTAGAATTTCTGTGGTCTTAATGATGCATTTGCAGATGATGCAACAATTCAGAATTTCACTCTTTGTTTACTGCATGCGCCCGCTCAATTCCGAGCAATTTTATCTTCCTCAGACATACAGAAATCGTCAAAATTAGGTGATTTTAATTATACTCCGACGATTTTGTCTTCATGTGCGACCCGGATTTTTTTTTTTTCAGATTTCCGCAATGAAGGGGGTCCACTAGTGACGAAGTCCAAAAAGGCTCATCGATTTTATTTAACGTTTTCAAAGCCTGGGCATTAAAGAGCTAACTGAACTTTACCAGGACTGAGTGAGGACACAGCCTGTCAACGCAACGGTATAGCTCTCGGGTGGCGGCCCGTCTGTGCAGGGTCGACACGTAGAGCAAAAGCGTCCGCGCATTTAAAAATTAAACCGAGGCACCGACCAAAAACAAAAATACAAGCAACAAAGAACGAAGCGATTAAGGTTGTCGGAGAGGTCAAGTTCCAACGAGCACGTGTAACAAGCGTGCCCAGGCGCGCACGCGCAATTCACGCCCAGCTGCACATAACAGGGGCGCCCGACATTGGGCCAGGCTGCCGCCAACGTCCCACCAACTCAAAAGCCCGGCAAACCACAGCGCACAAGGACGCGCAAGCATTCAACCGCGCAGATGGGAAAGCCCAGAGCTAAAAGAACGAAAGTAGAAGGAAGCAAAAGTTAAAAAGAAAAGTACGGAAACGGGCATGGAGAGGAAGTAACTTCCGGTCGGGTCAGCCAGCGGGAACGGCGCGGGCCACGTTTCCAGCGCAGGGGAAACAGCTGTTGCGCGTGCAGCGGAGAGTGCGATTAGGCGGTTAGAGGCGTCCCGCTGTGCGATCCGCTCGCGACTGACCGGCGACCGGAAGTGACGTCGAAGAGAACGCGTGCCCTCCCTCTTGACGCGTCTGGGAGCGTGTTGCAACGCGATGCCAGATTGTGCCGAGCGGAATCTGCAGGCTATACGAGAGCGGCCGCCTGTAACGAGGTTTGCAGTGAAGCTGTCGGTTCGAGTTGCGCGCAAACCGCGTAGTGAAGTAGAACATCGAAGTTCAGAAAGAGAAGGATAAAAACTTTATGAGCTTTTTAAACGCTGGACGAGTCAGGTGGGCGGACTCCTTAGTTCAGGAGCCCGTTGGCTTGAACTGATGCCTGGACCCCGTCGGATGGCGTGAAGTTAGTCATCCAGACCATTGGAGGTCACTGTCAGGGCCGCCTCCCGGGGCTCGTATGATGACTGTGACGTTGTTTGGTGGGATGGTTTTCTAACAAAATTTCGCGAAATGTTTAATAGCGGGGGCATGCACCAGGGACACGTGGAGTGGTATCTGGAAGGGTGGATGAGGCTGTACAAAGTACAGGTTCGGAGAGGTGCTTGTCTGTATTCGCCTCCAGAATGTGGCTTCTTCTGCGGCGAGTTCAATATAGGGAAAGCGATATTTTCTTCGGTTCAGTCTTAGGATTCTAGCCGTAGTTTGGTGGCAGAGGGGTGAGGTACGGGTAAGGATCCGCTCAGTACTGTGGACGTTGCGAATCTTGTGAAGTGCAAATTGTAGGTGTATCTCGGTTTTATGCTCCAGATTGTGCCGATGACGCCGCTTAAGCCCGGGCTCCTTTTCGCATTAATGTGCAAGATTGATTGATTGATTGATTGATTGATTGATTGATTGATTGATTGATTGATTGATTGATTGATTGATTTTTCTAGCACGTCTGCTGCAAAGCATCGTAAAGTGAATGCGAGCGAGAAAATCGATCTCGAGTGAATTTAGAAAACCCAGAGAGGGAAAAGTTGAGAACAAGCTGTCGGGGATGTTTTCAAGCCGCACGAAAATGCGCGAAAGATCAACCTCTTTGTACCAAGTGGCGGATTTAACGGGGGGGCCTCTTCCAAGCGAGAAATTTTGCACAGAAAAATTATTCTGAACCCCAGTTTTTCGACGAAAAAATAAAGTTAAACATATACGCAGTTTAGACGAGACCGCATTCCCCCAACCGGCCCCCTCCAAAAGGCATCGATAAATATGTCTCTATTTGCGCACACCCTTCCAGAACTGCTCATCCCAAGTGCACGATCAATTAATTATCCTGAAAACTGAGCGAATATACGTCGGAATCCGAGCGTGCATGCCGTCGCTGTTTAGGAGCGATGACTATCAAGAGACTGCGTTATGAATGAAGGGTCATGCAATTACACCGAAGTTACTCTCCATTTATCCGCCGCACCCTTACAAAAATGGTCTATAGACAGTCTATGAACTTCTTATAAACTCTATTGCCTTGCTATAGTATTTCTGTTTGTCTATCCATAAGCTATAGACTGTCGATAAACAAAAGTCTACTAAAAGTGTACGGCCATAAATCTAAGATTGTCTATAGGATTTGTATTGCCTATAGACTCTTGTCTAGCGTTTATCTATAGAGAGTCTATAGACTTTGTATACAGAAGTCTATGGACAGTGTATAGACTGTCTAAAGAAATTTTTGTAATGGCAGTAACTGGTTGGTATCTTGCATATACTTTAAAAAATGGGCAGTCTCGTTTTCTGCTTTGCTTTCTTTTCCTTTTTATTCTCGCAAAACAATCACGAGATGCAGCCGCGAAATTAACCCAGACGCTCAGTGTCCCCTCTGATAAAGTGGCCATACGGAAAACGCACACATGGCTTGCATTGGGAGGAGCGCCAATATCACACAGCCCACGAGCAGCCTATATACTCCGAGAGGAGATTGCTACAGCAAACTTCGTACTCGCGTCAGCATCTGACCAGCTTTCAAAGAAAGTGCGGCATTTTTGCGCTGTGCGCCGCAGCAGAAAGGAATCGCCTCTTCCCGGAAAACTTGATAGCCGTAACGGATAGCCAGGCAAGATTGGCGTTGCTAACGCAACGCTGACGTAGACACTGCGCGCTAGCGTCCACGCAAATGCGACGCCTTCTCTCCAGCAGGTGCGCATTTTCCCATCCAAAAACGTACGCGTGTGCACTCCCTGCACTGCTTTGATCTCTGCACTGCTTCTTTAATCGGTGCGCCGGCAAAACTTTATACCGCACAGAAAGCAGTAACGCAATGCACCCGAATATGGCGGACTTGCCATGCGTTCAGGTTTCGTAACTTTAAAAAACCGCATTAGAGAAATTAAATCAGTGTATCACGTGGTTTTTAAAAGTACTCTGATTTGTTTTCTCTCTCTCTCTCTCTTCTATTCAAAAGCGCAGCGCACTGCTATGGTATCACAGCCAGTAGTGTCAACTGATTGTCAGGACATTGCTGGTTCATCCGATTAATCCGGGCTTAATCCGATTAATCCGTGCTTAATCCCCTTGCACTTGCCCGTCACCTGGGATATCACCCTACATTCTAAACACGAATGGAATATATGGGAGTAAAAAAGAAAGTAAACTGTCATCGAGCATACTCCGTTTTATAAAAGGAGTAAGCTGTCGTCTTACTCCATGCATAATGGAGTGCCCTAGAGGTCAGATTACTCCCTTTTTTACTCCTCTCTGTTTGGAGTGAAGGAGATACAAGCGGTTAACCACGACTTCGTGACATTCGGTGGACGCCATTGGCTGGAGGACCTCCTTTGGAAAGCATCCGTCGCTTTGTTCTTGAGTTGTATACCCGCCATCGGTACAGTGTTCGTGCATGGCAGCCTTGTTCGAGCAAGTACGGAGAAAAGTCTAGGCATCTGTTATTTTTGTTACGGCGCGTCTGTTCAAATAAGTACCGCGCATTTCATAGGCATGCGATCTCCGAACGAAGAGGACACCACATGCCCTTACTTTCAAGAGCTCATAAGTTAGATCACGTTCCTTCCTTCTTTCACTCCCTCCTTTATCCCTTCCCTTACGGCGCGGTTCAGGTGTCCAATGAGATATGAGACAGATACTGCGTCATTTCCTTTCCCCAAAAACCAATTATTATTATTACTATTAGATCATGTGGTGTCCTCCTGGTTTGGTCCTGCGTTATTTTTATCGTCATGAGCAACCGACTCGCTCAAACAGCTACCCTTATCAGAAAAGTAGCAATCATTCAGGCAAACAGCTCTAAAAAGAACTTTCGCTTTTGTGTGTGGTAGTAGCACTAAGAACACGATCAAACAGTGTACGTTCAGAATGAGATCGACACCAGAAAAAAAAAGATCAAATAAAAGGATCCGGGAAATTTGGCACGTTTTGCTCCGATATAACTCGCAGAGTAAACGGTTAAATTGCAAATAAATGAAAACTGGGATTTTAACGTCTCGAAGCGACACTCGAGCTGTGAGGGTCCCCGTATTCCATGCAGGGCTCCGGAGTAATTTCGACCACCTCGGGTTCTTCAAAGTGCGCTGGCATTCGGCAGAACTTGCGGTGCACAGGCATTGCACAGCACAGGTATAGTATTGCAGCACACAGCACACGGACGCCTTTTGCATTCCGCCTTCATCGAAACGCGGCCATTGGGGCCGGGATGGAACCTGAGACCTCCGGCTCAGTAGTCGAGCGCCTTAACCCCTGAGCCACCACGGCGGGGCGGTTTTATCAGCCATTATCAGTGTAAGTGTTGAATATTTGCCGCTATCAGTCCACTGGATCTCTGAGGGATGAGGGACTGGTCAGCCGACGGATCAATCAAATGATGAACTGAGAAATCAATGAACGGACCAATGGGCTAGTAAATACCGATATAAATCAACCGCTGCACTAACGCTGAGTCGATCAATGAAACGAAAACGCAAACGGCTGGCTGATTGAATGATTGACTGACCCTCATACAAACCACTCATCGATCCTATACTCGTCCGTCGATGGGTCAATCGATCGGCGCGCGGGACTCGCGAAACCGTGACAAGACAGCCACAAATCGGAAAACAAACCAAGCTCCACCTGAGGTGTCAGTCGTCTCAGGCAACCTGGAACGGGCGGATGTCGTCGTTGCAGCTGACAGGGGGAAGGAGAGAGAGAGAGAGAGCACTCACCCTGGCGGTGCATCAGCTGCACGGCGGTGGCGGGGAAGTAGCCGGCCCGCGAGCTGTGGCCCGGTCCGAACACGATGCCCTTCCAACGGCCGCTCTCGCACTGCTCCAGGACCTGCACGGGTGCGGTGCAAGGGGAAAGGGGCGGTGCGAAGAAATGAAGGGAAAGGGGGAAAACGAGAAGGGACAGGGAAAAATGTGAGCGCGACACATGCCGTGAACAGGCTCCAAAGGAAGTAAATTCAATTCAATTCAATTTTATTCAGGAATGGATGTGAAAAAGATGAATACAATAAAAGTAGTACAGCAGGAGGTCCCATAGTGCACGACTGTCGGGGGGACCTCCTAGAACAAAACAAGTGGGGTAGAATAGCAAATAATGGAAAGCAGCGAGGTACGTAATTAATGTTAAGGTACAACCTACAGAAAGCAACGGTGGCAATAAAAGTAAAAGCAGCGGTAACAATAAAATCTGTAATGAAAACAAAACAAGCAAAAAGAAAAAAAGAAATGAAAAGAGGCCACAGTGACGGGTCTCCAGCTGATACTGCTGCTTCATATGTGCGGATCGCTACCACTGCGGACCACCACTCGTATCGACATGCTGGTCATAAGAATAATGGTTTGTCACGGCTTTCGTGTCGTTCTCCGGGTAAGTACCCCCTCCCCCCAGCCCGCTTTCACGCGCGCTCTTCTCTACAGAGCCCTATTCCACGCGTCAGGAAGCGTCACATCTTGGTTGGCCACGCGGACTGGTCCGTGAAGGCGTGTGACGAATCAAGTCAGAAGGGGGGGGGGGAGGGGGGGATGCGCCATTTCCTTTCCCCAACAACCAATTTTTCAATTTTCCCAAATTTTCACGCACGGGAAAAGCCCTTCACGGGGAATCCGCCACGGCAAGGGCTACACGGACCTAACGCGTCAGGGAAGGAGGGAGGAAGGCGACTGACCGTGACCATGTCCCCCTCGCGCAGGATAAGGCACTCGCCGTCGTCGGGGTCGTAGTGGTCACGAATGGCCAACGCCGGCACCGCCTGCAGCATCTCTGCACAGAGGGAGGGGGGAAGGAAGGAGGAGAGACAATGAGCTCTGTGACCGGAGTTACAGAATACGTATACACAGATGGGATGGTTACGGGATACATGCGGCCATTTCGACGAGTGTACAGGGTGTAGTATACGTACCTCTGAGCAGCACCTTGAGGTCCCTGCCCGCCTGGCAGCTGGAGAAGGAGCGCACCAGGTCCAGCGCCGTCTGCTCCGACGAGTTGGGCTTGTTCACGTCGATGCCGCTCTGCGATGAGAACAGAGACATACGCATACAGGACCCTGGCTCAGTCTGCGCACTGTTATTGTGATTAATAATAATAATAATAATAATAATAATAATTGGTTTTTGGAGAAAGGAAATGGCGCAGTATCTGTCTCATATATCTTTGGACACCTGAACCGCGCCGTGAGGGAAGGGATAAAGGAGGGAGTGAAAGAAGAAAGGAAGAAGAGGTGCCGTAGTGGAGGACTCCGGAATAATGTCGACCACGTAGGGATCTTTAACGTGCACCGACATCGCACAGCACACGGGCGGGCCCCTGAACCGCGCCGAAAGGGAAGGGATAAAGGATGGAGTGAAAGAAGAAAGGAAGAAAGAGCTGTCGTTATGGGGGGCTCCGCAATTGGTTTTGGTTTTGGGGAAAGGAAATGGCGCAGTATCTGTCTCATATATGCGTTGGACACCTGAACCGCGCTGTAAGGGAAGGCATAAAGGCGGGAGTGAAAGAAGAAAGGAAGAGGGAGATTCCGTAGTGGAGGGCTTCGGAATAATTTCGACCACCTGGGGATCTTTAACGTGCACTGGCATCGCACAGCACACGGGCGCCTTAGCGTTTCGCCTCCATCGAAACGCAGCCGCCGCGGTGGGGTTCGAACCCGGGAACTCCGGATCAGTAGCCGAGAGCCGAAACAAATAAATCCTTCCAGAGAATTAATATTTTCTTGCAGCAGCAGTGGCCAGCGCGTTATAAGGCTCCGATCGCCGTGGCGGTCGAAACAAACAGAAACAGGGATAACTTTTGTAAGCATTTTTCCACGGCTACCCACGTCGAAACTTTATTCGACGAACTTCGCAAGATAATTTTCTGACTTTACCTCTCCATCTCACTTTCCCCTTGGCCCAGGTACATTCATTCTCTTCGAATCCGTATTATTATCCTAATGAAGGGACTACAACTTCTGTGCTCTCCGCATCCCATACGCACAATGAATCCATTTTTTTTTCCACTATCTTAGCAGTTTGCCTAAAAGGTTACTCATCACAGACAGGAACGGCCTTCGATAACTGAAACGTAACAGCGAGTCTCGCCGAAATAGCTCAACTTAATTTCACAATGTCGCCCACATCCTGTCTTGCTGTCTGGTGACCATTACGAGACTGATTTCGTCAGGCTGCCGTTGTGGAATTCCAGCGTCTTCTTTTTTTTTTTCTGTCAAGTCTTCAAAAGAATGAGAAGTTCTCCAACGCAAGGTCTGCAGCTGCGTTTCGCACTTCGAAGAGACCCGCCGCGGTGGCTCAGTGGTTAGGGCGCTCGACTACTGATCCGGAGTTCCCGGGTTAGAACCCGACCGCGGCGGCTGCGTTTTTATGGAGGAAAAACGCCAAGGCGGCCGTGTGCTGTGCGATGTCAGTGCACGTTAAAGATCCCCAGGTGGTCGAAATTATTCCGGAGCCCTCCACTACGGCACCCCTTTCTTCCTCCCTTCTTTCACTCCCTCCGTTATCCCTTCCCTTACGGCGCGGTTCAGGTGTCTAACGATATATGAGACATACTGCGCCATTTCATTTCCCCAAAAACCAATTATTATTATTTATTATTCACTTCGATGAAAGCCGATCGACTAAGCAAGTATTCCACACGTGACGGCTGTAGACCGCAGACATTCTACACCAGAATGAACCTTCAGCTAGGCCACTGAGCCTTAATGACGTTACGATACCGATGTTAAAAACTTTAATGCCAATACGCCATTCAACGGTCCAATAATTTGTAGCGTAAGAGTGCGAAACAAGCGGGCAACAGAAATAGTCCTCGAGGTCAACGCCCTACAAGATGACGTCACTGCTCGACGCAGTGAGGCATGCGGGCATTGAGGCAGTTCCCGCAGACTCTCAGGCCAGACGAGAAATCAACAAAAAATAAGAGAGAACGACGACCTTGTCACACGCACGAAGTTGAACCCGCAGTCTGGAAGCGTGTGTGCAGACGGCGCTGCAAGACCTTCGCAGGCGATAATTTTCGCAAGTTCGCAGCATCCCCTTCATTGCTCAAGCAACCAGCCAACCAGCAGCGCGGCGAGATAAGACACCGCCCCCATGCGGACGGCTTAATTTCCTCCTCCACTAGATAGGGGTTTCGAAACCGGAGACAGTCAAGCAACCAGCTTGCGCAAGACGCGTGGCTTCGGAGACCCCATGTACACTCGCGGGTCACAACACAACAGCCAGAGAGGGAAAAAAATATTGGAGAGGACACATATAACCTCAGCTTTAACGGTATGACGCGACAGCGTAGTGGGTTCGGCTTTTTATTCTGAGCAGTTTGACACCTTTCAGCGCATTTTTCATTTTTCCAATTGTTCTAATTAATTAAGTGATTAATTACAGCACTCTAAACTTTCTAATTAGCATCGTCAAGCATTGGCTTTTCATTGTGAGCATTTTGACACCTTTGAACCCTCTTTTTCCAATTTTTCATTTAATTAATCAATGAATTACAATGATTTCATTAACTCGTCATCACCTATCACGCGCCAATAAATCATCTGTCACTAGAACCACACATAACAATGATGGGATTTTTTTTACGCAGCCCCCGATTATTTCTGACACGCGGTGCCGACTATACGCCGACGGCTTTTCTGCCGAACTAGCTCTATAGCTAACGCGTAAAAAAAAAGGAAAAAAAACAACTTGGGGGACACTTAACGCACCTTAATAGTGGAACGCGATTGCATTAGAGACCCCCGCTGCTGCTACTTTGGTGTTTATGTGCCATTTTTTACGTGTTTAGGGGTTGCGCGCTCCTCAGGCATTCGTCAGCACTCGATCGATCAACCGGTCCACTTCGACCACACACCCGAATCAGAAGGTGAGGTCACAAGGTCACCTGACCTCTCCACCAATCGCTAATTTAATCACCACCTGTCAGGGCGGCCAGGCTGCCAATTGCCACGGTGGGCAGGTTGTGATGCCGTCACAAGGTCACCTTCTCTCTCGACCGATCAGGGAATTTCGTCTCGCGCATAAGAGAGCTTTTGGTGTGGCGAACTCAAATACTGTCGCGTTAAAAACAGCCTGACGAGACCTGCTCTTACTCTTGCCGCCTAGCCGAGCCCAGCTTCTAATGGTAAACGGAAGCTTACATTATCACCGACTGCCCATGGAAGCCAAAGTAACGTTTCTGTTGTGCCTCGTAATCCATAGAGGCTATTTTAATTCTCCTCCGTCTGCAGCCCTTTCACCTTTCAAGATCGCCTGGAAATCATGGACAGACTACCCTCTTATACCTACGCGGCCTCGCCTTACAAATATGCGGATTGAGTTTCAATTTGCCGCGGAGTCCTTGCAGAGCCTCAGCAGAAACTCAAATTTCATTTAGCTCGATCGTCAAGCTGTCAAAACGTCCCATACTGATACGGATCGACAGGAATCAAGAAAGAGGTCAATTGTGTCCCATTTGAACTTGAGTCAACAGGAAGCCATTTGCCGCATATATTTCAGAGAAATCAATTCTTCGTTTACTCTATTAAGTCAGCCTCCTGTTTTCAATTACGTAATCAGCGAAATATGTTTTTGAGCACCAGAACATCGCCGCCCCAGCCTTCGCCGATACCGCGCACTGGATATGGGATATCTTTCATTTGACGATAGCAATGGCAACGAAAGGAACCCGCCTTCCGCAATATGAATGCGCCAACTGAAAGGTGAACGGCGTGGCCTACCCTTACAAAATTTTGTTTAGACGGTCTATAGACTGTTCATAGACTTTTGTCTATAAAGTCTATAGACTATCTATAGACAAAGCCTAGAGTACAGTATATAGGCAATACAAATCCTATAGACAGTCCATAGACAATCTGTAGATTTATAGCCCTAGACTTTTAGTAGACTTTTTCTATAGACAGTCTATGCTATAGACCAAAAATAAATATCTATAGGAAGGCAAGAGTCTATAAGAAGTCTATCGACTGTCTATAGACTATGAATAGACAAAAAGAAATATCTGTAGGAAGGTAATAGAGTCTATAAGAAGTCTATAGACCATTTCTAGAAGGATAAGGGCCGATGGGACACAAGCCCACATCAAATGGGACCCGCCAAGGCCCTGCAGCAGGCACCGAAAGCAGTCTGAACCTGGACGGCGCGGCGGCGGTCTCCAGA
>JARKHS020036799.1:104210-162763 GCA_030143305.2 Amblyomma americanum
TGTGACGCATCCCGCTTCCAGCGACAGCTCCGCACGTCTGTTATAGTACGGTACAAGTTGAGCATCTTTGATTTGTGCTGGCCAACCTTCAAGCGTATATCTGTAGACTTTGCTGAGAATGCCGTCATACTTGCTAGCTTTGGCAACGTCTTTAGCCGTCAGTGGCGTAGTTTCAAAAACAGCGAGCGTATGTGTCTCATCAACGCTGTTTTCGGTTGCAACAGGCAGTCTGGACAGCGCGTCCGCCACTTCCATTTGAGATCCTTTCCGATATCTCAAGTCGTAGCGATAAGAAGCCAGGATTAACGCCCACCGTTGCATTCGAGCAGCCGCCAAAGATGGGACCTGCTTCCGTGGCCCTAAGATGCCTAGTAATGGTTGATGATCCGTGAACAACGTGAATGCCCTTCCATATAAGTAACGATGAAACTTCTTGAGAGCAAAGATTATTGCCAGCGCTTCTCGCTCGATCTGGGCATAGCCGCGCTCAGCTTGCGATAACGTCCTGGAAGCAAAAGCGACAGGCTTTTCTTGCCCACTGGGAAGTATGTGAAAAAGAACCGCGCCGAGCCCATACTGCGACGCATCACAGCTTAGAGCCAAGGGTTGCTTCGGATTGTAGTAAGCAAGTACCGGACTGGTCGTGAGCAAGTTCTTTGTTTTTCGAAACGCGCGAGAACACTGGCTTGTCCATTTCCAACGCGTGCCCTTCTTCAGGAGCTCGTAGAGCGGCGCAGCCACAGTCGCAAAGTTCGACAGGAACTTGGAGTAGAATGTTACCATTCCCAGGAAAGACTTCAGTTCAGTACCATTTGTAGGCTCCGGTGCACGCTCTATTGCCCTTGTTTTCGATTCCAGTGGCTTTATTCCATCCGCTGAAATTATGTGGCCCAGATAGCGGACTTCACTGCAAAAGAGCTTGCATTTTTCCATGCGCAGCGTCACATTGTGCTCCTGCAATCGTGTCAAAACTTCTTCCAGCCTTTTCCGACATTCATTCTCACTTGAACCTCCAATGATGACATCATCAATATAACACCCTACTTGAGGGATACCCTTGAGAAGCCCGTCCATGAGCGACTGGAATATGGCAGGAGCACTGGCAATGCCGTAAGGGAGCCGCTGGTACTGGTAAAGGCCTTGGTGAGTGTTTATAGTTAAAATCGCCTTTGCATCGTCGGCAAGTTCTACTTGCTGGTAAGCGGCAGCAAGGTCTAGGACGCAGAATACTTTTGAGCCTGCCAATGTTGTGAACAAATCTTCTGGCAAGGGAAGAGGGGTAGTGCTCAGTCAGCAGCACAGGGTTCACCGTGACCTTGTAGTCACCGCACAACCGCACTTTTGCTCCTCCGTCTTTCGGTACCACTACCAGCGGAGTCGCCCAATCGCTTCTGGTGACCCTTTTCAGTACCCCCGCCCGTTCCAAGGCGTCTAGCTTTTCGGACACAGCTTGCTTCAATGCAAAAGGCACGGGACGGGCCTTGCAAAATACTGGCTTGCTGTCTGGCTTCAAGAGGACCTGTGCTTTGTAGCCCGTTATCAGCCCCATCTGCGGTGAAAACAAAGCCTGAAACTTCTTCTTAAGTTCCTCCACGGCGTCGTCTTGCTGTATAGCATGGACTTCCTGCCAGTTTAATTTCAGCTTCCTCAGCCAGTTGCGGCCGAGCAGACACGGCAACACTTTCCCACCGTCATCTACTATCAGAACAGGTAGAACGTCAGCGTGCTCAACACGCACATCAGCCGACCCTACGACCGGCACTAGTTCTCCTGTGTACGTTCGTAAAGGAACCGTAGCCGTCGTTACTGTCAGATGGGGAAACTTACGAAGAAAAACTGACTTCGGCATGACGGTGACGGACGCCCCTGTGTCGATTTGCATCCTTAAGGCCTGTCCTTCCACCAGAACTGTGACATAGTATGCAGACTTATTTGTTGTCATACTGTATATTTCTTGCTCTTCGTCAGACTCATCGGCCGAGTTATCGATCGCATTCAGCGCGTTCGGTTTGCCTGTGCGCTGCCTGCACTTTGATTTCAAGTGACCTTGCTCTCCGCAGTTATGACACTTGTACTTGCGATATCGGCCATTATTGGCCGCATGGCGTTTACCGCAACGGAAGCACTCTACGGGCTCAGTCTTGCTTCGATAATTGTCCTTAGCACGGTAGCCTTGACTCAGAACATCAACTTCTAGTCCTGAGCGCCTTTGTGGTATACTTTTCAGCTCTTCTAGCTTTACTTGTTGAGTCTGGGTGGTGGCTAGTTCACGATTTAACGCAATTTTGCACGCCTCTTCGAACGTCAGCTTTTCAGCGGCAACCAGCTCACGCTGAGTGTCGACGCAGCGTAGCCCGGCGACTAGCCTGTCTCTAAGCGCTTCGTCGAGAAACTTGCCAAACTCGCAAGTTCTGGCCAGGTGCTTCAGCTGCACAATGAATTCGGCTACAGTCTCTTGCTCAAGTTGCAATCTTCGGTTAAATCGGCACCTTTCCGCAATCACGGCCTTTCGGGGACTGTAGTGTGTTTTCAGTAGCGCCGTGACCTCGTCATACGTTTTGCTGGCAGGGGAATTCGGAACTAGCAGGTTCTTCAATACTTCATACACTCGAGGTCCTACTACAGTCAGGAATACAGCTAGCTTCTTGCCTTCAGCCACATCATTTGCCAAGACGTAAAGCTCAAATCTTTCCAAGTAGGACTCGAAGCTGTCGCTCCTTTCGTCAAAAGTATCAATTTTTCCCACCTTCGCCATTGCAGCATCCGCCAGGCAGTCGTCTTCAGCAGCAACCGAAGAAAGCAGCCAGCCGCCTTGATCCCATCCTCGTCGCCAGTGTAATGTAGTAGCGTGCGGCAGCCGAGCGGCCGCACCAAAGAACCAGCGAAGACCGGTGCAGGACAAGGAATCAGCGTTTATTTGTCTGACGCTTCTTTTATACGCAGCGGTTGCTTATCCGCTGCTGCTATCAGTGCGCGTCATGACAAAGCGACGCGTCATGCACTTGACGCTATCACAACGGGGAATCCGCCACGGCAGCGGCTTCACGGACCTAACGCGTCTGGGAAGGAGGGAGGAAGGCGACTGACCGTCACCCCCGCTTTCACGCGCGCTCTTCTCTACAGAGCCCCTATTACACGCATCAGGAAGCATCACATCTTAGTCGGCCACACGAACTGGTCCGTGAAGGCGTGTGGCGAATCAAGTGAGGGGGGATGCGCCCTTTCCTTTCCCCAACAACCAATTTTTCAATTTTGCCAAATTTTCACGCACGGGAAAAGCCCTTCACGGGGAATCCGCCACGGCAGCGGCTACGCAGATCTAACGCGTCAGAGAAGGAGGGAGGGAGGCGACTGACCGTGACCATGTCCCCCTCGCGCAGGATAAGGCACTCGCCGTCGTTGGGGTCGTAGTGGTCCCGAATGGCCAGCGCCGGCACCGCCTGCAGCATCTCTGCACAGAGGGAGGGAGGGAAGGAAGGCGGAGACACAATGAGCACCACGAAACGAGTTACAGAATACGTACACAGAGAGAGTGGTTACGGGATACATGCGGCCATTTCGACGAGTATACAGGGCGTAGTATACGTACCTCTGAGCAGCACCTTGAGGTCCCTGCCGGCCTGGCAGCTGGAGAAGGAGCGCACCAGGTCAAGCGCCGTCTGCTCCGACGAGTTGGGCTTGTTCACGTCGATGCCGCTCTGCGATGAGAACAGATATACGCATACAGGACCCTGGCTCACTCTGCGAACTGTTATTGTGACTAATAATAATAATAATAATAATAATAATAATAATAATAATTGGTTTTTGGAGAAAGAAAATGGCGCAGTATCTGTCTCATATATCGGCGGACACCTGAACCGCGCCGTAAGGGAAGGGATAAAGGAAGGGAGTGAAAGAAAGGAAGAGAGAGTGCCGTAGTGGAGGGCTCCGGAATAATTTCGACCACCTGGGGATCTTTAACGTGCACTGACATCGCACAGCACACGGGCGCCTTAGCGTTTCGCCTCCATCGAAACGCGGCCGCCGCGGTGGGGTTCGAACCCGGGAACTCCGGATCAGTAGCCGAGAGCCGAAACAAATAAACCCTTCCAGAGAATTAATATTTTCTTGCAGCAGCAGTGGCCAGCGCGTTATAAGTCTCAATCGCCGTGGCGGTCGAAACAAATTAACAGAAACAGGGATAACTTTTGTAAGCATTTTTGCCACGGCTACCCACGTCGAAACTTTATTCGACGAACTTCACAAGATAATTCATAACTTCACCTCTCCATCTCACTTTCCCCTTGCCCCGGTTACATTCATTCTCTTGGAATCCGTTTTGCTTATCCTAAGAGACTACACCTTCTGTACTCTCCGCATTCCAGACGGACAATGAGTCCATTTTTTCTACTATCTTAACAGTTTGCCTAAAAGGTTACTCATCACAGACAGGAACGACCTTCGATAACTGAAACGTAGCAGCGAGTCTCGCCGAAATAGCTCAACTTAATTTCACAATGTCGCCCACATCCTGTCTTGCTGTCTGGCGACCATTACGAGACTGATTTCGTCAGATTGCCGTTGTGGAATTCAAGCGGCTGCGTTTTTTTTTTTCTGTCAAGTCTTCAAAAGAATGAGAAGTTCTCCAACGCAAGGTCTGCAGCTGCGTTTCGCACTTCGAAGAGACCCGCCGCGGTGGCTCAGTGGTTAGGGCGCTCGACTACTGATCCGGAGTTCCCGGGTTCGAACCCGACCGCGGCGGCTGCGTTTTTATGGAGGAAAAACGCTAAGGCGCCCGTGTGCTGTGCGATGTCAGTGCACGTTAAAGATCCCCAGGTGGTCGAAATTATTCCGGAGCCCTCCACTACGGCACCCCTTTCTTCCTTTCTTCTTTCACTCCCTCCTTTATCCCTTCCCTTACGGCGCGGTTCAGGTGTCCAACGATATATGAGACAGATACTGCGCCATTTCCTTTCCCCAAAAACCAATTATTATTATTTATTATTCACTTCGAAGAAAGCCGATCGACTAAGCAAGTATTCCACACGTGACGGCTGTAGACCGCAGACATTCTACACCAGAATGAACCCTTCAGCTAGGCCACTGAGCCTTAATGACATTACGATACCGATGTTAAAAACTTTAATGCCAATACGCCATTCAACGGTCCAATAATTTGTAGCGTAAGAGTGCGAAACAAGCGGGCAACAGAAATAGTCCTCGAGGTCAACGCCCTACAAGATGACGTCACTGCTCGACGCAGTGAGGCATGCGGGCATTCAGGCAGTTCCCGCAGGCTCTCAGGCCAGACGAGAAATCAACAAAAAATGAAAGAACGACGACCTTGTCACACGCACGAAGTTGAACCCGCAGTCTGGAAGCGTGTGTGCGCAGACGGCGTTGCAAGACCTTCGCAGGCGATAATTTTCGCAAGTTCGCAGCATCCCCTTCATTGCTCAAGCAACCAGCCAACCAGCAGCGCGGCGAGATAAGACACCGCCCCCATGCGGACGGCTTAATTTCCTCCTCCACTAGATAGGGGTTTCGAGACCGGAGACAGTCAAGCAACCAGCTTGCGCAAGACGCGTGGCTTCGGAGACCCCATGTACACTCGCGGGTCACAACACAACAGCCAGAGGGGGAAAAGAAATATTGGAGAGGACACATATAACCTCAGCTTTAACGGTATGACGCGACAGCGTAGTGGGTTCGGCTTTTTATTCTGAGCAGTTTGACACCTTTGAGCGCATTTTTCATTTTTCCAATTGTTCTAATTAATTAAGTATTAATTACGCACTCTAAACTTTTCTAATTAGCATCGTCAAGCATTGGCTTTTCATTGTGAGCATTTTGACACCTTTGAACCCTCTTTTTCCAATTTTTCTTTTAATTAATCAATGAACTACAATGATTTCATTAACTCGTCATCACCTATCACGCGCCAATAAATCATCTGTCACTAGAACCACACATAACAATGATGGGATTTTTTTTACGCAGCCCCCGATTATTTCTGACACGCGGTGCCGACTATACGCCGACGGCTTTTCTGCCGAACTAGCTCTATAGCTAACGCGTAAAAAAAAGGAAAAAAAACAACTTGGGGGACACTTAACGCACCTTAATAGTGGAACGCGATTGCATTAGAGACCCCCGCTGCTGCTACTTTGGTGTTAATGCGCCATTTTTTACGTGTTTAGGGGTTGCGCGCTCCTCAGGCATTCGTCACACGCGATCGATCAACCGGTCCACTTCGACCACACACCCGAATCAGAAGGTGAGGTCACAAGGTCGCCTGACCTCTCCACCAATCGCTAATTTAATGCACCGCCTGTCAGGGCTGGCCAGGCTGCCAATTGCCACGGTGGGCAGGTTGTGATGCCGTCACAAGGTCACCTGAATTCTCTCTCGACCAATCAGGGGAATTTCGTCTCGCGCATCAGAGAGCATTTGGTGTGACAACTCAAATACTGTCGCGTTAAAAAGAGCGTGACGAGACCTGCTCTTACTCTTGCCGCCTAACCGAGCCCAGCTTCTAATGGTAAACAAAAGCTTACATTATCACCGACTGCCCATGGAAGCCAAAGTAATGTTTCCGTTGTGCCTAGTAATCTATAGAGGCTATTTTAATTCTCCTTCGTCTGCAGCCCTTTCACCTTTCAAGATCGCCTGGAAATCGTGGACAGACTATCCTCTTATACATACGCGTCCTTGCCTTACAAATATGCGGATTGAGTTTCAATTTGCCGCGGAGTCCTTGCAGAGCCTCAGCAGAAACTCAAATTTCATTTAGCTCGATCGTCAAGCTGTCAAAACGTCCCATACTGATACGGATCGACAGGAATCAAGAAGAGGTCAATTGTGTCCTATTTGAACTTGAGTCAACAGGAAGCCATTTGCCGCATATATTTCAGAGAAATCAATTCTTCGTTTACTCTATTAAGTCAGCCTCCTGTTATCAATTAGGTAATCGCAAAATGTTTTTGAGCACCACAACATCGCCGCCCAGCCTTCGCTGATACCCCGCACTGGATATGGGAATCTTTCATTTGACGATAGCAATGACAACGAAAGGAACCCGCCTACCGCTAATGAATGCGCCAACTGAAAGGTGAACGGCGTGTCCTTACCCTTACAAAAATTTCTTTAGACAGTCTATAGACTGTTACATAGACTTTTGTCTATAAAGTCTATAGACTATCTATAGACAAAGCCTAGAGTACAGTATATAGGCAATACAAATCATATAGACAGTCCATAGACAATCTATAGATTTATAGCCATAGACTTTTAGTAGACTTTTTCTATAGACAGTCTTTTTCTATAGACGCAAAAAATAAATATCTATAGGAAGGCAAGAGTCTATAAGAAGTCTATCGACTGTCTATAGACTATGAATAGACAAACAGAAATATCTATAGGAAGGTAATAGAGTCTATAAGAAGTCTATAGACCATTTCTAGAAGGATAAGGGCCGATGGGACACAAGCCCACATCAAATGGGACCCGCCAAGGCCCTGCAGCAGGCACCGAAAGCAGTCTGAACCAATGGACGGCGCGGCGGCGGTCTCCAGAATAACGCATTGCATCACAGCTACTACAGTGGAGGCCTAGTGAGGATTTCCGCCTCGCCAGAAAGGCAGCCCACGTTGCTAGCATATATCATCAGGTCGCATAACCAACCCGTGACTCATCTCGTCCAGCTCGGCATCCAGGACGTCCAGGCGGTTAATCATACGGGCCTCTTCCTCGCCTCCGTTTGGCGCGTCCTCTGACCCGACCCAAATGAGCAAAATTAATCTGGCCGTGCACAGACGGCGCGGCGGCAGTGCAGCGGTGTAGTAGAAGTGCAGGAGGCCGTACGCAGCAGCTCGGAGGAGAGATGTTGGCTGCGGTGGGCGCGAGGATGCCTAACGAGCGCCCAGCAGACGACAACGCCCCTGTCGGCCGTCTGCAAGCTGCTGCTGCTGCGCACCGCCCTACGCGCCATCTGGCGGACAGGCTGAGAAACTGGGTCGCGTGCCACGGATCTTGAGAACCCACAAAGAGTGGGAAAAGCATAAAGAAAAAAATCTTGCAAGTTAATTCGCGGAACGCCTGGACTGCCCATACTACGTGCTTAGCCGAGTTGTGGTGGCATTCATACATACACCCCGACCGGTGTCAACTGAGGAGGAAGGAAAAATACTAGATCTAAGCTTGCCGGCTTAGCGCAGGAATCAGCGAAAGCTGATTGGCATTAGCGGCCCGGAGATCTGGAGTGGCGGGCCCATCTTGACGTTTCACAAGCGAGTGCCCGGTTGGGCGCCTCACAGGACCGTTTTGGCGTCTGTACGCTCAGGTCTTCGGTTCGACCGCGTTCCCGGCACACTTCACGGACTCCAGGGCTCGCTTGCGCGAAGCAAGTAGCCTAGTCCCCAGTGTTGTCTTATTAGCAGTCTAAGCCCTCTGGGGCGGCAGAAAGTTAGGTGGGTTGATGAGCTTGCGGGGATAAGTTGGCCGAAGCTGGCACAAGACGGGGTTAACTCGAGAGACATGGGAGAGGCCTTTGCCCTGCAGTGGGCGTAGTCAGGCTGATGATGACGTTGAAGTGGCCGTCACGCCAGGAAAAATTTCTTGGTCTGTTTCTGCCGAAAAGGACGTGCAAGATATGTCACCCAGGTTATCTTGGACCTTTCCTGCTATCCAGGTAAGGTGCAAAGTGCGGACGAAAAATTAGGTCCACCAAAAATCCGGCGCGCAAGCCTCTGAATACATTTTCACGTGCCAAGGTCCTCTTAAACGGGATGACATGGTACAGCTGCAACCGAAGAGGCTAATCGGGCTAGCCGACATGCCCGGCGACAATACGACAGCGGCAGATGAGCGTGTCTCCTGGAACGGGTATTTCCGAGAAAAAGCGAGACTACACGACGCGATAGGGCTGGATAGATCCGCCCACTGGCCTTCGCCAGAGGCACGTAGAGCCGGCCGTGATGGGCTTTTAATGACAGCCTCTGTGGCAGACATCGCAGAGACAACGGGGCCATCGCCATGAAGCCACGACTCTCTAGCTGGGGGCCACTTTCAACTCCCCCCCCCCCCCCCCCCTTCCAGGTGATCGACGTAAGCGTAGTAACCGGGCGGTAGTTTCGGGTGCGCTAGATCGGCCCACAACAACAGTCGCCGCCGCTTCACGCCAGGCGGCGCGCTGGGAGAAAATAGCAGAGGAAATGGCGGGTGCGCCCGGTAGCGTCTCGCCCACGCGAGAGGGTGAAGCCAGCAGAAGAGACCGGGCGCCCTTGTCTGCCTGCCGGAGCGCGCGACAGGTGTCTCGGGTGTGTGTCAGGATTCCCGGGACGCGTGGAATCAACGGCTGAGCGGGCGAGTATGCGGCTGCGTTAACACCCGCCTGTCACGGCTTCATTAAGGGGGACACGGAGGCTACTACGAAACTGGCGATTGGTCGAAACGGTGTGACGTCATCAAAGGCGGGAAGATACGAAATGCTACCCAGTAAAAGTCAGTATTAGCTGCTTAAAACTGCACCAACTAAAAAAAGTAGAATAGAAGTAGAATATGATAATAATAATAATAAAACAAATAAAAAGCATCAATAAAAAATGAAATAAAAACAAGAATATTGAAAAACAAAAATTTAAGAAAAATAAAAAGGAGGGAGAAAGAGAGCATAGTTCTGGAAAGGCTTTCGCATTTCGGCTCATAAGCAGACGTAGTGCAATTCTGTAATTTTTCACCCCCCATAGGCGTGTCTGTGCACAGAGCGTACAGTTACCGCGCACGTCAACCAGGAACATGGGAAGCCATCCGGGGCTTCTCTCTTCTGGCCATATGTCCAGGCAAGGGATGCGCGATGCGAAATCACCAATCGGGCGCTTTTTGTGATCCTGGAATGCAGACGGAAGAAGTGGAGGCCTTGTCCACTGTATACGCACCTGGAGCAGCAGACGCACGGCCTCCAGCTTGCCATGCATGGCTGCCTCGTGGAGCGCTGTTCCGCGCAGGGTGGACCGGTTGATGTCGGCGCCGGCCGCCAGGAGACACCTGCGGTTCGACAAAGGGGCACAGGATTAGAAGAGGGCGCAATTTTAGACGCGCTCAGCCGCGGTGAACCAGCACATAACGTCATCAATACCCCATTGCTTAATTTATTACTGCTGGCTGCGGTTCATACAGGAAGAAGAACTGGCTGTCTCTTTACCATGTTCCAAAGGTCTTCTGAATATTACCGAGGCGCGGATTTATCCCACCAATCGCCCCCCCCCCCCCACCCCCCCTCTCACGAGTTACCTATGAAACCTCCCCCGACCTATAGTCGAGTACAACTCAAGAAAGAACGAAGAGGCGAGGCCCCTCAATGGAGGCCTCCATGGAGCCATTGGCATGAAACCTCCCCCGACCTATAGTCGAGTACAACTCAAGAAAGAACGAAGACGCGAGGCCCCTCAAAGGATGCCTCCATGGAGCCATTGGCATGAAATCTCCCCCGACCTATAGTCGAGTACAACTCAAGAAAGAACGAAGAGGCGAGGCCCCTCAAAGGAGGCCTCCATGGAGCCATTGGCATGAAACCTACCCCGACCTACGGTCGAGTACAACTCAAGAAAGAACGAAGAGGCGAGGCCCCTCAAAGGAGGCCTCCATGGAGCCATTGGCATGAAATCTCCCCCGACCTATAGTCGAGTACAACTCAAGAAAGAACGAAGAGGCGAGGCCCCTCAAAGGAGGCCTCCATGGAGCCATTGGCGCTGGCCGGTTCTCGCGACCTCGTGGTTAATCCCCACCCACGTGGTAAAGTAACACCGTGGGGCTTGCTGATGCAAGGGGATTAACCAGGGATTAAGCGGATTGACCGCGATGTCACGACAACCGGTCGATGCCAGTGGCTGCAGGGCCTCACTTGCGGGGCACTCGCCGCTGCGTTCTTTCTTGAGTTGTACCTGACTGTATTATTCACAGGGAATCGTGCGGTGCTCCAGTGGTGTAAAATGTAGGACGGCGATTACGACGCAGACTAGAGCAGTATTCACACTACGCACAGCACATCGGTGAGGTGAAAAACGTTGGGCATGTGATTGCCTCAAATAAAAAAAATGCAATAAAAATGACTCGAACGCAAGTTTCCTGCTTCTTAATGAATGTGCTGACGGCGCACCAGTAATTTCATTACACCGCCTGAAGCGAAATGAAATGGTTGCGAACATGAACGCATAAATAATCCGCTGGACACAAAATGCTCCGTAAGAGAGAACTACGTGCAGATGGATGGTGACAGTGAACCCGACCGCTTGTTCCAGCAAGTTCCGAACAACAACCGTTACTGCCTGCCATCTGCCAACGATGTAGAAAGCTAAAAAGCAGACCAGCTATGGTCCCGTGCTGATCGTGTCACCGCATTCTATGACAGAATTTTTTGTTTCCTTTCAGCCCAACCTACAAGCGTAGCCGTCTAAAATGACAGCAAACGCGACCCCTTATAAACGAAAGAAATGGTTTCGTATTCGATGCCAACTACAAGACCCTTTTATTGCGACAGCCAGGCGTCTTGTGTTCCGTTTTTCTGCTGTGTTCTGTGCCGTTTTTTGCACTGCCCTCTTATGATTCCCCACCCAACGCACACGCACATACACACAAACACGCGTACCTGAGCACGTTCGTGTGTCCGTTCCTGGCCGCTAGGTGGAGGCACGTGGTGCGCTCGTTGTCCAGCGTGTCCTGCCTGCTCTCGTACAGCAGCTGGCGACACCTGGGGTTGCGCAGGAGGACCTCCACCGCCTGCGGCATGCGGTTCAGGGTAGAACAATTGTAGTCTACGAACAGCTTGAAAGAAACCGAAGTAACCTCCAAAGAAAGGCATAGGGCTAACAACAAGGAGCATTGTTTGGATTGAGGCGAAATCTCCCGCGACACGCAGCACCTCCTGCCTACATAGGTGCACGACAGCGCCTCATCCAAGCGCCCCAAAACCGTTACCCGAGAGCCACGCCTTTTTCACATGTCTGTGAAGTGGCAAGTGTGTGCTTGACAGCTGCCGCCATCTGTCGCATGCGCCTGTAACTAACGTGAACTGCGCATGCGCAGTAGGAGCTGGCGGTTTGTTTTCAACCAACTGAGCTGGAGGAGGAGAGGCGCGCATGCGCAGACGTACTCCAAACGGGGACGACGTACCTTCTGCCTCCCGAACTCGCAGGCCAGATCCAGGGGCGTCTTGTGCTCGCAGTTCCGCAGCAGAGGATTGGCGTGGTAGCTCAGCAGCCTCTCGATCTGCCCGGAGAAGGAGGGGGACGAAGAGGACGATGTTCTTTGTTCGGATGTCGGAAATCCTCACTCTTTTCTACTCCGCATACTACCTACCATCCGCGCCCCCGGAGGGAGGAGGGGAAGGACATATCTGTCTGCCCATCCGTCTGTTTGTCTCTCTATACCTATCCATCTATACCTGTCAATCTATCTATCAGTCTACCTCTCCTCCTTCCTGCCTATCTACCAACCCCCTCATCTCTGTCAGTCTATCTACTCACGTATTTATCTGCCTGTCCACCTCTCTCCAATAGTTTGTCTACCCATCATTCTATCCGCCAGTCTGCCTCTATACCTATCCATCTACCCATCTATCAACATTCCGCCTATCAGTATTTGTACCTACCCAAATTAGTTTATATTTCTCTCTCTCTCTCTCAAGGTCTATTAATGTACATATCAACCTACCCTTCTGCTCTATATCAAATCGTCCACGCCCACTCATATGCTCATCATCTATGTATGTTATTTATCTACTGTCTTTCTATCTATCTATCTATCCATCTATCTATGCTTATTTATCTATCCGTCCGTCCATCGATCTATTCATAGATCTGTCTATTCATCTACCTATATATTGACAGGTCTATGTTTATCTTTCAATCAACCAACTAATCCACATATCTATGTCTCTCTCTCTCTCCCTGCCTGTATACCAAGCTATATACCTATCTACCCATCCATACCTTTACCCCCATCAATTTATCCATTTATCTGTATCAGCCCATCCCCTATTCACATTTCACATAACCTATCTGTCAATCCATATACCTACCTACCCATCTATCTGCGCACCTTCCGGTCTATCATAAAATCCATTTATCCATCAATCTACCTGTCTAAAGATCAATACACCAGGCCGCCTGTCGCGCTACTTGTCTCTTCAACTTGTTACGCATCGATACATCTAACTAAGCTTCTATCTTGTGAACTATATATCCACGTATATAGAGACTCATATATTTCTACGCGTTTAGTTCCTATCTACTCAGCTATACGTCTGTCCACCTATCCGCCTGTCTCCATCTGCATATATACATACCTACATATCTGTGTACTAATTTATCTATCCATCTACCTACACAACCATCTCTCTCTATATATATCCATGGATCCCTTTATTTATATATCCATCTATTTCTATCTACCAACCCGTCTACGTATACATACATGCCTCTATCCGTGCATATATCTCTATCTGTCTATCCATTCCAGTATGCGCAGGGACACTCACCACGAGTACGTGTCCGTGCTGCGCCGCCAGGTGGAGCGGCGTGTCCCCCGCCCCCGAGGCGTCGTTCACTGACGAGTTGTACTCCAGCAGCAGCTGTACTGGCTCGGCCTGACCCTGCCACGCGGCGTAGTGCAGAGGACGCATGCCTGCGCAGCGAACGAGACACCGATGGTACACTGAATCTGTATTGGCATCGAAATCGACATCACTCCACAGGCGGGAACTCAAACCTCGTAGTTGCGAACATCGAGAATATTACAGCAACACCACGAACAAAACACAAAGGGGACAAGAACGCGAAGATGCTATTAGAACGCAAAAAAAGACAGAAAGAAGGAAGGGACTGGGGGGGGGGGGGGAGGGGGGGAGGTGTTGGCAGACAGTGATCGATGCAGGATAAAAAGAGAGGAGGCTGGTTCTTACTTGGAGCACGCGATTAGCGGTTTTTGTACATGAGAAATCGCGCCACATTATTCGCTCACCCTAAATTTTCCCCGTCTTCCACTAGCATTCGACCATTTGTGCTTCGTTTGCGAGCCAGAAAGAAAACAAATCCCCCTTATAAACCTGAAAATACGGAAAAAATGGCGAGAGTATGCAAAGAGGAATGCGTCGAACGGGACAGGAATGCGCACGAGACACTGCTGAAATAAAGCGAATTGCAAAGCATTCCGCTCACACAAAGCACGCTTCAGATGTCAGCGATCACACGAATTCATTTTAATAAGATTCAACTGAGCAATAAAATAATTATGTCTGCGAATTGCCTGACGACTTGTGCGAAACGGTAGAACGATGCAATAGTAACGACATGTAGTTAATTGGTTTACGGGTCGTCATCACATTAATACGATAAACCTAATGCAAGCTATGCATTCCAAAATACTGCAAAGGCAGTCTCTTCGGTTAAACGACAACCGCGATAGCGAAACGAAACGCGGACGCTGCGCGCAGTGCTATCGGAAGGCACGCTCCCACATAATGAGTTTGAACCTTCCCGCGCTCTACCAGCCGTCCTCCTCCGCTTCAAGTTTTCGCGACCGCCACGAGAGGGCGACGCCCGCCCGCTTTGGTTTCGCCATCTAGCGTTGAAGCCAGTAAGCTAGACGCGAGCGCGCTGGCGCGCGACGCTGTCGGCGACTGGGCCTGACGCTCACGATAGTTCGGTGTGTTTTGTTGTGCATCGAGTGGGGTAATGGGACAACAGTGGCTGTTAGCAGGCGGGGTTTGATCGACCTACGTTCGACGCCTACAAACGCCGCGACTGCCATGACGCAGGACTCGTTGCAGCTGCAAAGCTGCGTCGCCCGGGAGGTGAAGAAGCGTCCCTGCCTCTACGACCCCGACCATCTCGGCCGATGGAGCAAGCGCAGACGAGAACTGTATTGGCAGGACATCGCCGATGCCGTAAATGCGGCCGGTAAGCCGACGGTTCCTTTATCTGAATAGCTTCAAATTAGGGTCGAGTGACGCAGCGTAGTGATGAGCACACCGGTTGCCTCTGCGGTGCCGCGCTGCTTGCTTTGTCAACCGTCTCAAAGGCCACGCTCGCAATCGCTCGTTTTCGCTGCTACAACGAGAGGGAGCGGCCGCGCGCAGTTCCGCAAACAGAGGAAAATTTAAATTTCGTTACAGCTGCTACATCCCGCGCTCGGTTAGAATTTTGATTCTAGCCCAGTGTTTACGACACGGCATGTACACTATGTGGCGAAACAGCCATTTACGATCACATATTGTGGAAGTGTAAAGAGGAGGCGCCAGCGGAATCTCTAATGCAAGTTCCTACTCTCGGGCACTGGGAGGCCGTGTTGGTCAGCTCAGACCTGGGCGTTCAAACGCGCGCCACTGAATGGGCTACTCAGGTCGCTGTCACCGCTGGACTGATAGCCGCCTAGCACGGATCATCTGCATTTTGCCTTGTGACGAAATAAATGTTTTGCGAACCAATCCCGCGCTCCGTGCGGTGCATCGTATGGGTATTTATTTATATTTTATTTGCGTGCGCGAGTGGTACGTCTTGTTCAAATGGCTGCGCATCGTGCATCTTCCCTCGTTGCCATTCTCTGCGTTCGCGCGCCGCGCTCGCGACAACGATTCCAACTCCGCTTTCCGAGATAAGCGCTCCACTGCTACTGTCATAACTTAAGACTTCCCTCCTTTTGTGCGCATATGCGCACTGCCGACGACTGTAGTCTGATGCAACTCAAGAACGCAGCGGCCAATGGCGTCGGCCGATTCTCATGACCCTGCTAGTGGGACAAAGCAGGCAGTGGTAGATGAAAGGGGATAATCCCTGCCCTCTGTGGTCGGGGCTGGATCCAGGGAGCGGCGCCAAAATGGAGAAGGGGATCCTCTTGACCCGCCGCGGTGGCTCAGTGGTTAGGGCGCTCGACTACTGATCCGGAGCTCCCGGGTTCGAACCCGACCGCGGCGGCAGCGTTTCGATGGAGGCGAAACGCTAAGGCGCCCGTGTGCTGTGGTGGTGGTGGTGTAAACTTTGCGATGTCAGTGCATGTTAAAAATCCCCAGGTGGTCGAAATTATTCCGGAGCCCTCCACTACGGCACCTCTTTCTTCTTTCACTCCCTCCTTTATCCCTTCCCTTACGGCGCGTTTCGGGTGTCCAACTATATATGAGACAGATACTGCGCCATTTACTTTCCTCAAAAACCAATTATTATTATTATTATTATTATTATTATTATTATTATTATTATTATTATTATTATTATTATTATTATTATTATTATACATCCTCGACCATAGAGGGAATGGATTATCCCCTTTCATCTGTAACTCCCTGCTTTGACACACTAGCAGGGTCATGAGAATCGGCCGACGCCACTGGCTGGAAGGAGGTCCTGTGACGGGGAGAAGCCGCTGCGTTCTCGAGTTGTATCCGACTACAGTAGCATCTAACACTGCCGGATTCGAGCCAGCGTAGGAGGGCCGCTAGTGGGCTAAGATGGTCGTAATTATCGGCGGAGTTGGGTCCACTGGCGTACAAAGGTCTCGTCGAGTGTTAATCACGTAAGATTGCGGCCAAAACTCGGCAATTTAACCCTACAGTATTAGATGCGGAGAAGTGTCTTTCCTTGCACGCTCGCGAGCCGTGCGGCGAAGCCAACCATAATAGCTACCGTGGACTAAATTGAGAGCTTTAGAGTTTTAAGAGTGGCATGAGTGCGTCACTATACGGACGAGAAGCAAACGGTTACTTTTGGCAACTTTGGCAAACAGTTACTTTTGGACAGTTGCAACCAAGGCTGCGTAGCGTTAGAACCAAGCAACGGCTCTAACGAAAAAATCACCGGGCCCCGTCGACTTCGTTATAGCGAGATTCAACTGTATATATACATACGAACGAAGCAGACGGCTCCGGCACGGTGACATTATGGCCGCTCTACTTTGGCCCCCACCCGTCGGCAAAGGCCAACTTGCGTAACCGAAACTAAGCGGAAGCCATAATCCGGACCCTGATGCGAATCTACGAATCCGCCCAGTCACTCTATATATGCTACTGCGGCCATTTGTGTTACATCAGAGGCAGTGGCAGCCACGCTTGACGTCATCACTGTGTTTAATCAGTGGCTGCACAGTGGCAGCGGTAGCCGCGCGTGACGTCGACGTCACTGTGCTAGATCAGTGGCAGGCCCGCTTGACGTCATCACTGTGTTAGACCAGTGGCAGCCGCGCGTGACGTCATCACTGTGTTAGATGAGTGGCAGCCACGCTTGACGTCATCATTATTAGATCAGTGGCAACGCAGTGACAGCCACGCGTGAGGTCATCACTGTTAGATCAGTGGCAGCCACGCTTGACGTCATCACTGTTAGATCAGTGGCAGGCGCGCGTGACGTCATCACTTTGTTTAATCAGTGGCTGCACAGTGGCAGCGGTAGCCGCGCGTGACGTCGACGTCACTGTGCTAGATCAGTGGCAGGCCCGCTTGACGTCATCACTGTGTTAGACCAGTGGCAGCCGCGCGTGACGTTATCACTGTGTTAGATGAGTGGCAGCCACGCTTGACGTCATCATTATTAGATCAGTGGCAACGCAGTGACAGCCACGCGTGAGGTCATCACTGTTAGATCAGTGGCAGCCAGGCTTGACGTCATCACTGTTAGATCAGTGGCAGGCGCGCGTGACGTCATCACTTTGTTTAATCAGTGGCTGCACAGTGGCAGCGGTAGCCGCGCGTGACGTCGACGTCACTGTGCTAGATCAGTGGCAGGCCCGCTTGACGTCATCACTGTGTTAGACCAGTGGCAGCCGCGCGTGACGTTATCACTGTGTTAGATGAGTGGCAGCCACGCTTGACGTCATCATTATTAGATCAGTGGCAACGCAGTGACAGCCACGCGTGAGGTCATCACTGTTAGATCAGTGGCAGCCAGGCTTGACGTCATCGCTGTTAGATCACTGGCAGCCACGCGTGACGTCATCACTGTGTTCGATCATTGGCTGCGCAGTGGCAGCCAGGCCTGACGTCATCACTCTGTTCATATCATTCCACCAATCAGCCAGCGCCTGAGGGAAAACCGTCCGGTGAGCTGTTTCCCTCTCTTTCTCTGCTCACCAGCTCCCCCTTCGCCCCCTCGCTCCAAGCCCCGGTTCTTCAGCGCCGGCGTGTCGGCCATGGACTGCCAGCACATCTGGAAGACGCTGCGGGGCCGCTACGTGCGCGAGGTGCGGCTGGGCACCCGGCGGGCGCCCGACGGCACGCTCATCCGGGCGCGCTCCCAGTGGGCCCTGTTCCGCAGGCTGGACTTCCTCAGGGACCACATCAGGCCCAGAACGTACGTAGTACGTGCCACGTTGTCGGCTGTCGTACGCTGCTCGCAACTGACCGCGCCCCGCAGACGACTACGCCACTCTAAACATAAACGGAATAAGTTGTCCTCCAGGGCACTCCCTTTTCTAAAAGGGACAATTTACTCCCTTTTAACACGACACCATTAAAGGCCCCGTTCCCCAGGAAATCCGGTGTCGGCGTTGTGGGCGAAAAATCACTAGCATGGCTCAGGCAGGTGGTCCCCAGAGAGCAACCTAGGAGGTAGGTGGCACAAATAGGTCACGTGACCTTGCGGCGCCATCACAACCTGTCCACCGGATTGTGAGCGAACTGCCCACGGTAGCAGCTGAGAGTTAAGTTAATGATTGGTCGCTCGGGAACAGCAACCCGGGCCGCACCAACCCCACCGTTGGCAGCACCTGCCATCGCAGGGCCGTGGCGCGTCGCTTAACCCCTGCACCACCGCTCCAGGAGGGTTATGAGGACTCCCAGGGAGCCACAAATGTAAAGCAGAGAATGACCTTTAGCATATATGGGAATTAACCAGCATACGTCATCGCGTCATATCTTTAGGGCGGAGCTTAAGTGTCCCCTCCAATCTTTTACTCCCATGTAGGTTTATTCGTGTTTAGAATGTGTGCCTACAAGGGGAGACAAGGGACGAGACGGTCTCTCCCCAGCGTCCTCTTCAGTTCGTGTTGTTTTGTGCTTGCACGCCTTCCTGCCTGCAGTCGAATTATTCGGCCACGTGTTCGCAGCCTCCCCCTTCATGTGGGTCGGGATTATGGGTAACTCTTGGACGGTGTGGCTTGAGAAGGCGGATGGCCCCATTTGAAACACGCATTTCTTGGACTTTCTTTCGTCGAAAGAAAGCATGGGGTTCAGCGCACTTTCCTTATGTAAACTCCCTCGCTACCACCTCGTCACTACCCCTCATGACTTTTTGGGAAAGCCGCGAGGCGGGAAAATAAGTCGGCCCACCTCCGAGGCTTGTTTCTCCGACCGCCGCGACCCGCCACTGTGAACACGTGCACCCTTGTACACTCGTCCACAGACCTGTCGAGAGCGGTCGAACTCCGTGCCGTCTGCGCCCCTTAGCGCGCAGAGCGACATCTAGCGGCTGCGCCTGGCTCGAGATTGCGCATGTCTGATGCTCGGACCATACTAGGAGATACACAATCTCGAAACAGGCGCTGCCGCTAGATGTCGCTCTGCACGCTAAGGGGCGCAGAAGGCGCGGAGTTCGGGCGCTCTAGACAGGTGTGAGGACGACTGTACAGCGCTGCACGTTCGGACGTTCTTACGTACAGGCGCCTGCAAGACTCGAGCCAGGCGGACGCCAACGGGACCGAATGCGTCGACTACACGGACACCACGGAACCAGCGCTCGGTGAGCTCCTGAAGTTAGAAAGTGACGCCAAAGCCTGTGTCACCGCCGCGGAAGCCATAGAACACGTAGAAGTGCTTCCTCAGTATAGACAGAGAGCAAAAAAGATTAAACTCCGAGAAGTGCCACCAGGCTGTAGGAGGTTTTGGAGCGGTATAACCACCGAGGAAAAAAAAATGAATTCACACTTCAATGGATCACTTCAACTCATGATTTTGTAGAGGAATTCGAGCACCTATTCTTGTTTGCTTAGATTTGTCCAGCATTTACTGAGTGGAATGCTGTCTTTTATTGTATTGATTACTCGTACTTTGGCAACCATTATTCCTTACTGCGACGGCGCTTGAGTATTTCTTATGCTACCACTGCCGAAGTAAAACTTTTTGCTGGACGAAGTGATGCATAATCTTCGGTAAACGTTAGCGCAACTCCTGCTGCTTGGGCCAGGATAACGACCTGCAATATGTGTAAATTCGTTTAAAAAATGACAACCGGATCGAACAGGATATCAAGATGCGAATAACAAAGGCCCTTCAAACAATGCCTGCGCTAAGGATACCGATGACGGATAGCGGAGTTAGGCGAAGACCCTTGAATGATTTATGTACTCATGGTAGCATACGCACGTTAACGTTGTGCCAAGGCGGGGCGTTCAAAAGAGGCCTCCCTCGGTGCCCATTGGGATCTTCATAATAGCCGCGCAATGCACAGGCGTATGCAGTGGAAATACCAGCTGGACAGCGTGGCCGAAACCTGTCACATTGCGTTTCCACTCTCGATTTGTCTTGGCTGCCACTACAGAAATGTCGCTACTCTTCCCGTCGCGCCATCTATCCGCCATATTCTCATCTAACCTATGCCCCAGCCAGCTAGCGCCACCTACGTTACAGAAACTTAACCTCGAACCTTTAATACACACAGTTCCCTTTCTGTTCTCAGCTGGGCTGGCCCGTGTCCCTAAAATAACATTGCAGAATGTAACATTAGCGAAGCTTGGACCCGGAGAGCCTCAGGGCTCGTGTTTGCTCTCCATTCTATACGCAGTGAGTGACGACGTCGGCGCGGGACGGCGGGAAGGCGAGGTCGTCTCTCCGGTGGACCTGGAGTTCGACGTGTGCCCCGGCAGCAGCGACGTCGACGACCCGGTGACTATGCATGGTCATACACAATGCGCCTTACGTAAACAGCTTCTTTGGCGGTTTGAACTTTGGACGGAGAAATGCACTCTAGGCCTTGCACGCCATATTTCTGCCCATTCTTGCCTCCACACTGCCAGAGCTTGCCTGGATAAAAATCCAGGTCCAAGGACACCTGGATAACAGCAACGACCACTCACATCTAGACTGCACACATTGCCGCGTATCTCCAGTAGGGTAGGTTATTCACGTTATCCAGGTGAGCTAACAAGAAAAGGACGAAGTAGGAGACGAAGAAGAAGCAGAAGACCGCCCGACAGAATGCATGAGCTTCTGTAGGCAATCAGTAGGGATGCGTTTTCTGCATCATTGCCATCCAGTATTTCACGCATGTATATAACTGGATTTCAGTCTTACAGCGCAGCTGTTAATGCTGCGTTCAAGGGTTGGGCTGCGATGAAGGAGGTGTAACCGTAAAAGCGCAAGGAGGACAGCTAAAGAGGAGGGTAGGACGGCGAGGGATGGAAAGAATGCGAGAGCCCTGATGTGTTTGTAAGGCGCAGTGACGTCATAGGAAAGGCTTCGGAGAGGGGTAGGCTCCGGGCGGACAGCAAAAACTCGTGGCATGCGGACCTCCCTCCCACGCGCAACAGATTACTGCCATAGCGCTTATACATGTATAGTATACCCTTCTATTCTGAAACACCGCGGCCTTGCCCAACTAAAAGCGCACGACTCGCAACGCTGACTGTGCACTGGGTGCATGGCAGTGATTGCCATTGACTAGAGGCCTTTCGATCTCCAAAAAGCATCAGTGCTGAAAATAACTGGCCAATCCTGCAGAAGTGCGTCGACACGAATATGATGAGGCCCAGCCGCGTGAACTGCACTAGCAGGACTGCACGCGCGGGACGTTTGAATTTCTTAGCCGCCGGTGCTTTTTGCGGCCACTACTGCGACGGCCGTTGCTGAAGCCTCGAAGATGATGAGGAAGGTAATGGAGAGGGGGAAAGATGGCGCCCTGCAAGCGGCATTCGCGAGTGCTGACCTGAGCTAGTCCCGCCTGTTTAGCGTTGTGCTCGCAGTCAGTGACCAACGGGAACATACCGCACCTGCCGACGAGTAGTACCCCCGCTCAGCTGCGCCGTACATTCGAATCACTGAGAACCCTAATCGATTCGTTAATACAACTCGCAGAGAAGTGGAACAGCTGTGACGGCGGTTATTTAAGTGTCCTGCCTGCGTGTCGTGCATATCACAACGTATCTGTGTTTCCCTCAACCTCTTCCCTCCAAAAGGGCTTAAGCGACGGAGGCGCAAGGGTCCCCGGATCTCCCGCCACGGCGCCGCCGACGGTAGCACCGACAAGCGAGGGCACCACAGACGGCAGAGGGCGCGAGCGACCACCCAGTGCGGTACCTCCAGTGGTACCGACAGTCCCGCCTCATCGAGGAGGGTCGGAACGCGGGACAGAGCGAAACAATACCCGCAGCGAAGACCAGGGGCAACGACGACGTCGTCGCGAGGGAGAGGCCCACTGGACACAGGACGACCGAGGCGAAGAAGAGGCGCAGAAGAGCGCTGACCTCGAGTCGGCGCTGTGCAGGTACATACACACAGCTAGATAGATGATACACGCGGCACAACTGGACTTCACTCTTGTTTTGCGCGCAGTCGGCGCTGCTGCACGAGCTGGACAACGCTTCTTGTGATTTAAAATTGTGCTCAGCGTTCGGTATAGCGCCGACTAGTTTGGATCATAAAAAGAGTTTCGACTTGTCATCCGAAAAATGGCGACATTAGTGTTATTATTATCACTACGGCTGATCCCCCTTATAACGGAGTTGAAGGCGTCCGGTGTTTACTTCGTTATAGCCGTAGGTTCGTTACAGCCCGTTGTTGACCGATCATCCAAGGGCAGTTGTCACTCCTTCGTTATATCTGTCATTTCGTTATAACGAGGTTCAACTGTATCATTATTGGGTCAGACAGGTCTGATGAATATTGCAATTATCTGTGGTGGCACTAAATGCATTATTATTATTATTATTAGTAGTAGTAGTAGTAGTAGTAGTATTATTCACTTGCTTGATTATTTTCTTGGGCGATCGCTGGGGAACAAAGAAGGACCGCGTCTGACGGGGCCTAAAGCCCCTCCATGACGTTTTTTTTCCGACCAGTTTAGCGGTAGCGTCATGGAGGGGCTTTAACGGGGCCTATCGCGCGCAAGCTCATCTGGTGGTCGGTGCGAACAGCGCCGATCCCGGAATAAAGAGTGAAGCCGCTTCGTGGTCGCTGGTTGGCCACGCATGCCATGAGCACTCCACCGGAAAAGAGCGCGCCCACACTGCGAGGCCTCGGCGCAGGGTCGGAGAAGAGCGCACAGTCCGACATGTGCCAATACGTCACGATGGTATGCGGCCGTTGTTGTATCGACGCGTATATGCTATACGGTGGCCACCTTCATACGGCTGGACCTCTCGAGCGCGCGGGCTCCAATGAAACCCGTCGCGAGCAGAGTCAACATCGGCGCGCGGCGAATGAGGCCACGAGATAAGGAGGGGGGTGGGGGGGGGGGGTTGACGTCGGTCCATGGTGCGCACACAGCAGGGGAGAGTGGTCCCGCAGGGAAGAATGGATCGGAGAGTTCTATACGGTGGCTCTCCCAGCTGCATGCTGAGCCGGAGTTCGCGGGTTGGATTCTCATCAGAAACGTATCCCGGGACCCAGGAAGGAAAGGGCTGCACCCCCCCCCCCCCCACCACCACCGCCCCGTCGATATCAAGCTGACCCGTTCCGCCCCCCTAGGTTTTCTTGGCAGTCCTATTTCCATCCAAAGAGGCTGCACTTCCTCGGGCCTGAGTGCTAAGGGCCCCGCATATACGCGGGGGTCCTGGTGCGCACCAGAAAACAGTGCTCGTACTACAGACAATTTCTAAAAATAATAATAATAATTGGTTTTTTGGGGGAAAGGAAACGGCGCAGTATCTGTCTCATATATCGTTGGACACCCGAACCGCGCCGTAAGGGAAGGGATAGGGGAGGGAGTGAAAGAAGAAAGGAAGAAGAGGTGCCGTAGTGGAGGGCTCCGGAATAATTTCGACCACCTGGGTCGAAATTATTCCGGAGCCCTCCACTACGGCACCTCTTCTTCGGAAGACAATTTCTACAGCTCTCAGTGTCGGTGTGCCTGATAGGCCACACGCCAGCTTTAAGACTTAAAAGAGGATCTTTTTTTTATTATTTTCTGCTACAGACGCCGCGTTGTTGCACAGCCAGACTACGTGCTTTTTTGTGACGTATATTATAACGTTCGTTACTGGCATCACGTTTCATGCCGTGCGGCACAATTAGCGCCACAAATAATGATAACCCTTTACTCAGTGTACTCCGACATGAGGCTGTATTGTATGCAAACGACCCATTTATTTTTAATTTCATTCGGTCATCTGTGATTGGTCGAGGATTGCCGGTGACGTAGACAGCGGCGGATATGATATCACGCTGTCCGCAGCGGAAACACGCCCACGGTGCCACCACTAATCTGCATAAACACCGCCCAAGGCACTATTTTAGTACGCGTAATGACAGGAAACATGGCCCTGTTTTAAAGCTGGTGGCGGTTGACAATGACGAGTCTCCCGAGTGGTGTCTCTCTGAGCACCGGCTGCGCTATGACGTCATCACGATGCACAGAGCAGTTGCGAAAAAAAAAAAGGATACCTTGTTTCTTCGCTCCGTTTGAGGGACCTACGCGCCAGGAAGCACCGTGTAATTGGACTCAGCCCTTACAAAGATTCTTCAGAGTCTATAGACTGCCTATAAACCATATAGACTCTCTATAGATAAACCATAGAGAACAGTCTATAGGCAATACAAATCCTATAGACAGTCTACAGACAGTCTATAGCTATAATTTATGGCCATACAATTTTTCCAATAGACTATGAATAGACAAAAAGAAATCTATAGGAAGGCAATAGAGTCTATAAGAAGTCTATAGACTGTCTATAGACCATTTTTCTAAGGGAGGTGTTCACTACAGCGCAACCTGCCCGTCGCGTGCGGTAACTCGGCAACCTGACAAGTGTGCATGGGGCCCCTTGCAAATGCTTCCCTCTCATGACTGCAGGTTCCTGACGGCCACCGTCCGCACGGTGACGTCGTGGACTACACCAGGGGTCGCCCCGGCGCAATCGGCGACCGGAAGGAACGCGGGGAGGAGGCCCCAGGTACGCGTGAACGCCGACGACGCCGACGCGCTCTTCCTGCTGGGACTGAGGGACCTCATGGGGGCGCTGGACGACGTGAGCAAGTCGCGCGCCCAGATCGACATACTGAGGCTGCTGCGAGAACGCGTCGCCGAGGGACCGGCAGAGTCTGACGGCAACGCTGGCCGAGCTACCGGCGCCGTATAGGACTGACCCCGGTGAAGTGACGGCGTGACTTGCGACTTGCACTACGTTTTCTACCCTTGGAATGAACCAGCAAGCCCAAGCGTCTACACTTCTTGACTGCATTTCTCGTACAACAGGCCCTTATGCGTGTTCTATGGATCTTTCGACCGTTGTTAAAAAAAAAATGGCGCCGTGTCCTTGCCGTTTCAGCGCTACGTTTTTGTACCCATGACTCTGTAGTTTCTCATTTACCTGCGCCTCATCCACCGAGGAATGCCGGGAATGCTTCCACCACGCAATGTTCTCAAACACAGCTGCGGCGCGGCGTTCCCAAATGAGCGGAGGTTAAATAATAATAATAATTGGTTTTGGGGGAAAGGAAATGGCGCAGTATGTCTCATATATATCGTTGGACACCTGAACCGCGCCGTAAGAGAAGGGATAAAGGAGGGAGTGAAAGAAGGAAGAAAGAGGTGCCGTAGTGGAGGGCTCCGGAATAATTTCTACCACCTGCACGGGATCTTTAACGTGCACTGACATCGCACAGCACACGGCGCCTTAGCGTTTTTCCTCCATCAAAACGCAGCCGCCGCGGTCGGGTTCGAACCCGGGAACTCCCGATCAGTAGCCGAGCGCCTTGCCCCGCCGCGGTGGCTTAGTGGTTAGGGCGCTCGACTACTCATCCGGAGTTCCCGGGTTCGAACCCGACCGCGGCGGCTGCGTTTTTATGGAGGAAAAACGCTAAGGCGCCCGTGTGCTGTGCGATGTCAGTGCACGTTAAAGGTCCCCATGTGGTCGAAATTATTCCGGAGCCCTCCACTACGGCACCTATTCTTCCTTTCTTCTTTCACTCCCTCCTATATCCCTTCCCTTATGGCGCGGTTCAGGTGTCCAACGATATATGAGACAGATACTGCGCCATTTCCTTTCCCCAAAAACCAATTATTATTATTATTATTAGCCGAGCGCCCTAACCACTGAGCCACCGCAGCGGGTAGCCCGAGGTTAAATCATTTTAATCTTTAAATCATCTTAATCCTTCACTATCTCAGTTAACTTACTGCATGATTAATGTTTGACACCGGACACGAGGGGAACTAGGAGGTCCGCCGCGAGAAAAGCCCCATTCTTGAAACTGAACCCGTTTTTTTTTTTTCGCCTGCATTTAGTGCAAGACAGATACTGTAAGTTGACAGTTCTCTTCAATCCTGCGGTAGGTGAACGACTGCAGCGCCTCCTTTCTGGAAGCTCTCCGCGCAATGTTGAAAAACTCTGCGGTTAGCTCCGCACCACCTCCGAACGGCTGAAACGCGCGTACCCACCGGCGCTGGCGTCGAGTCACTCGTGTTCTGGTTTTGCTTGTTTGGAGCGTGGGTTTTTAGTCTAACTTTTCGTCAGCGCAGCTATTTCTGACGATTCGGAGCGCGAAATTGTCCGTCCGTATTGCGCCGTGTAGCGCTTTCCAGAACCTGTGTTTTCCTCAAGCAATTTCGTACCCGGCCAACGAAATAAACTTTTGTCTTCTATATCTCATGGTTCTTTGGAAATACAGTCGAACCTCGTTATAATGAAGCTTAAGGGGCCCGGCGATTACTTCGTTGTAGCCGTAACTTCGTTATAGCCCGTGTTGACGAGCTTCCGAGGAGAATGGTTATTTCTTCGTTATATCCATTATTTCGTTCTAACGAAATTCTACTGTATTACGCTCTTATATGTGACAACTACTGACGAGTAACTAACTCTACGACGAGCGGAAGACAGCAGGACGACCATATATCAAGAGCGCGAGCACAAACCAGGTTCTTGTCTCGCCCATCGTCTGTCGTGTTGTTCCTCTAAATAGAATAAAACGCAGCTGATTAACGGATTGGAATCCCGCCAGTGCTCACCTATGCAGTCAAAACACGGGGGCGTACGAAACGACTGGTACTTAAATTGAGTTAATTCACACCGATAATTGGTTTACAGCAGCAATCGATGGACACCTCAACCGCACTGCGAGGGAAGAAGAAAGAGGAAGAATGAAGAGAGAAAGGTACCGTGTAAGTATAGTAGAGGGCTCTGGAACAATTTAAACCACCTGGGGATTTTTAGCATGCACTGACATCGCACAGCAACACAGGCGTCTTTTACGCTTCGCCTACATCGACACGTTGCTGGGATTGAAAAACGACAAGGCTGACCGTATGAGAAAGAGGAGTGCGAGGTAGATGAGACCAGGAACGCCTCTGCGAGGATAAGGCGGCCGCAGCTTACGCAGAACAAGGATAACTGGATATCGGCGGGCGAGGGCTTGGTCCTGGAGTTATCGTGGTTAGACTGATGACAGCGGCGTGTCCGGTAATCAGCGTGATCTAGCGTCGCGCCAAGACAGCTCAGCGACTATAGGAGTTTCGACTGCTGAGCACCAATTCCCTGTTTCAAGCCATCACGACCACAATTCGATTACCGCACAATGCAGATATGGCCAAGGCCCGAGACATCGGGAGGTTGGTGTTAGTGGCTGGTGGTATTAGCCTTACAAATGTTCACAGTAAAGGACCTAAACTGTTCTAAGCTAAAGGGACAAGAACGAGAAAAAAAAATGGCCTGGCTTAGCTAAGGTTAAGCCTAGGATGCGAAGCATAATAGATTTGTGAAAGGGATTCGGTATCGCCTGCCCGTAAGTCAGGCTAGTCTCTTCGTTGTTTAGCAATCTCCTGGAGGAGCGGGAGTTAGCCTTGGTGGTCGCGGCCGCGCGGCGACCGCGCGAGTTGAGCCCCGTCTCTCCTCAGCTGGCGTGACGTCAGACCACGTGCTCGGCTGCAGCGCCCCTAGCGGGAGGAGCGGGAGTTAGCCTTGGTGGTCGCGGCCGCGCCAGGCTGGGCTATGGTTGAGCTAAGTAGTGTCCCTATTATGCTTCGCATAAAAAAGAAAAACACGAGCGAGAGCAGAGTATGACTTGAAATTTTATAAGCTAAGAGTCAGCTAGCGCTCGGTCCTGCGTTTTAACACCGAGCTCTAACCGGCTCGGTGCTCAGCGGGATCGGACTCAATCGCGATTGAAATCGACCTCAGTAGGAACGCAGGATGCGCGTTGAGTTCAATCCTATTCGAAGCCACTGGGAACCTAAGTGCTCGTGTGGCAGTGTGCACTGCAAGAACGAGGAAATCAAAACCATATATGGCAGCTTTCACAGGAGCCTTGTTTACATGAACCCGACAGCAGCGGGTCGAGTCGGGGCGCGCCAGATGTCGGGTTGAGCATCCCGACGCAACTGCGTTAATATGAACCCGTTTTCTGTCGGGCAGCGATCGCCGCTACCCCTAGCATCGAGCAAGCAAACCACGCTCGCATGCTAGAAGAGAAGGAGGAACGTCCAGGTCCTGCGCAGCGCAGCCAGACCAGATAGGAGGCGCTAAGCCGACGCGGCAGCGTATACATGATCCTTCCAACCGGGCCGGGCCAACACACTCTATAGATTAGAGTGTGTTAACCGGGCCGAGTCAACCCACTCCCTGCAGTCGGGCTGGCCCAGCTCGACTTGACGGTCACTTATCTCGACCCCCTAGAGTATACATGAGCCCGACGACCGGTTTTCAGCCCGACAGCCTACTCGACCCGACTTTTGTCAGGCTCATGCATGTAAACGCCCAAAGGGAGCCAGCCCAGAAGCAAAGCAAGAGAGGCGGCCGAGCTCACCCCTGGCGTCCTTGAGGTCCACGGTGGCGCCCAGGTCCAGCAGCAGCCGCATCACGGCCACCGAGCACTGCAGCGCCGCCTGGTGGAGGCTCGACATGCTGCGCCCGCAAGAGAAAAGCCCCGTCTCTCTTTCAGTACTGCTTCCATCCACCGGGGGCGGAGAGACAAGGGCAACAACAGCCCGGCTGCTTGCTTACCCGTCGCTGTCCCGCGTATCCACGTGCATCCTCCGCTCGCCGGTCAGTATTTCTGCGCAGAAGAGGGGGAGGGGGAGGTCGTGAGTTGCTGCACGCACGACGCCAAACGACACTCTTACGACAAAGGCTAATAAGGCACGACACTCAGCAAACCATTTAATTCACCTGACCATAACATCCAGTTTCAAGGACTTCAGTCATACGTGGTACATCACAGGTACCTCCTTGATGGTCCTGAATAGCTTTCTTCATGGCCAAGAGCAAGCAAATCGTTTCTATTGCAATAGCCATATGTATAACATAGAATAGAATAGAATGGAAGGTTTATTGTCCGCAATATTTACTTATTAATAGAAGTTATTAACAAAGGCGTTACACAAGGCTCTGTTCTGGGCCCTCTTTTGTTTGTGCTCTACGTTGATGACCTGCCATTCTTTCTAACGCACTGCAGTATCATATTATCCGTAGATATTACCGTATCACTTTCAGCGCGTGATTAATTACCTCACGTATAATTTATAAAGCGGCCGCATTTCTCTTGAGCATTGGTGCCGCACTGACCGCTTAGCGACAAGCTTTTTACTCTTCTCTTCATATTTTCCACTCTCCTAAAAAAAAGGCACCTCTCCCTTCAATATTAGCCGATACGTTAATTCTATTTTCACCTCGTCTCAAGACCTGATTTCGTTCCTGGGTGTTTTCAGTGACATTCACTTATTTTCATTCTCATATAGCTGCAACTTGCAAGAAAATTTCATATGGGTTACGCGCACTAATTAAAGCTCGTAATTTTTAACATACAAACATATTACACTTTAAAAACAGCTAAGCCTCGTTATAACGAAGTTAAAGGGGCCCGTGGAGATTACTTCGTTGTAGCTGTTAGTTCGTTATAGCCCGTGTTGGATGAGCTTCCAAGGGGAATCGTCATTCCTTCGTTATATTCATCCTTTCGCTATAAACAGCTTCGTTATAACGAGGTTTGACTGTACAACTAAATTGTGCACAGCAATTTTAGACTGCGCACATCCCATCGTGGGGTAATTCTTACAACACTGACATCTGGCATTTAATAAAACTTCAAACGCAAGTGGTACGCACTGTAACTTCCTCCCCTCGACAGTCACCATCGCGCATTTGATTCACTGAACCAAACGATCTACCCTTCTCCGCGCTATACCTTTATAATATAGGTGTTCCATTTTTCAACATTCTTTATCGTCAATTCATGCTGAGAATCTTTCTTCCCGGTATGTTTACAAGCACCAACGTCACACGTTTTGCACTGCTTACTATCCAAAGTCATAAATAATCACAGTGAACAATGCCTTTAATTTTGCACCACATCATTTTTGAATTATTCAAATTTCGGCAACAAGCAAGCCAGGTACCGTTTATTTAAGAAGGAGTAAGTTTTATCTAGTTAATATGTGAACCTAATTAGTTAGTTATTGTGTGTCCTGCAACAAAAATCTACACTCTATTAATATGTTTATGCTGCTTTGAGCAATATTGTCTGCTGTTATTTATTTCCTGCATTTCTATGTGAACACTGCCTGCGGTCTTTCGCTCTAAACGCGTCATTTTTGTTTATTATTTTTGTTGTTGCCCAATAAATGTTATGCTATTTTATAGTATACTGCCCTGTTCAGTACACAGTTTATTTTGTCAGTCTTTCTTCCCTGCGTTACTTCCACTGTCTAATTGTCCATCGGCTGTGAATGGCGGTTTCCTTTAGTACTAACTGCAGATACTTTATTTCCCAGACGCGAAACAGACCTTAGAAGAAAAGCAAAAACTAAAAAAAAATAAACAATTCAAGGTCATCAAGAATTCCCACCTCATGGAAAACTACATCATTGGGAAAACCAAAAACACTTTCGATGCTTGAAGAGGTAGGACTTTAATTTTATTTCTGTTATTAAAGTCCGCTATTTTCAGGAACCAAGGTCTACAGAAACTGTCCGCTATGTTTCAGGGCAAGCACTCGATTTCATAGCTGCAACAGCACCGTGTGTCCACTCAAGCCATAGGTAAGAGCGCACTGCACTCGTTTTATAAATAAAAAAATACGCACTAAATGCAGCCTTCAATCGAGGTCTGCATGCGAATAAACCCACTCCAGAGATACCAGGGGGAGAGAAAAGTTGAAAAAAAAGGCAAAAAAAAAAGAGCAGAAGACGCTTAGACGCCCGCACGTCAAAGCAGACGGCCGGCCTACCGGGGAAATCCATCATAATCGTCTGCACTCAGGGCCGCCCGGCGCCGCCTATTTACGCCCAAAGACCGCGCACTCCCCGAGGTATTCACGGCTCGCGGCGCGGTCAGCGTGCAACAATGGCGGTAGAACCAGAAAGAAACTGAAGAGATTGAAGGTGCTGCGCGCGGGACTAGGAGAGCTACAGAACGCCAGAAGACGATAAAGAAAGAGGAATGGCTGCTGCCACCAGCTATCTGTCAGTGCGCGCTTCACGGAAGGGGAAATTTATATTCATAACCGTCGCCGGGGATATGGCAGGCCAATGCACGCGCGACGTTAAAGAGACACTATCTATATACGCGCTAGGGAAAAAAAAAAGTATCAATACCGAAGAGATCGGAGTACGCCCTTTTAGGACCCCCCCGGTCCTGTTCCCGGCCCACCCCGCCTTCACTTAGGAGTGTTTAAAGAAGAAAGCGGCCGTGGAGAATCAATCCCCATTTTCAAAGGCGAGTACAATTTCTTGTTTCCGATGTAAGGGCTCGGAACACAGCACCGGCTGGGTGCGGGCTGGCCTTTCACTTCTGCTCTCCGAAAACATTTGCGCTTCAGCTCGGATGGAAAAGAATCAAAGATTAAAAGATTTAAAAAAAAAGAGACCAGGAAAGAAAAAAAAAGAATCGGGATACGGGTCGTGATGTTCTGCCGAGGAGTCACTTTCGTCCGTTATTTTCATCCAACGTTCTTCTCTCCCTGCGTTTCGTTCCCCTGTGCCTTGTTGATATCCGGAAGGGGGGGGGGGGGGGGGGGCTTTTTGTCGGCAATCGCCTTCTGCTACGATGGCTTTACAACTTCATGCTCGCTCCTGCTTTGATTTGATTTAGGGCTAGCCGTTTCCGGGGCCCAATATCCCCGGCCCCAAAAGCCGACGCTTTTAGGAGTAAAACAAAGGGCGCGTGGGAGTCAACCGACCCCTACGTCTCCGGCTTAGCCGCCGCGTCCTCAAACACCCCTTGTCCCCCGGGGAGTTACGGTTCCGACCAAATCGTCTGCTACGTACTCGAGAAGGCGAAAACAGACGACCCAATTTAAAAAAAAAAAAATCTACTAGATTAACGATAGAAATTCGTGAGCGCTTTTCGCAGAAGCGTATATACCGTCTGCTCGAGCAGCGCAGAAGGGAGGCTTAGCAGACGAAGAAAGAAAAACGCAGCAGACGGCGCTGCGCGCGCCTGTGTGGTGTGTCGATGAGCAGAAGCAGACGAAAATTGAGCGCAACAGGAAACTCCCCGGTGAGCCAACCGACAGCGGCGCGGCCTGTCATTAAGCCCGCGGCGATAATCGGAAGACAGCGCCGCCTGCAGAGCGACGCGTTCCACAGCCGTCGGTCGCCGCCGCTTGGGAGTCAGGCCGGAAGTGTCAGGATGGCGGGCTGATTACGCCGCCTCCGCCTCGACTTCCGCGCGTGCGCGGATCGGATCGAACGTCGGGTTCCCGCGAGTGTTTTAATTAGCAGACGCTACACGGCGGTGCAAATGGCCGTTGCGGCGATACGATTCGGCGAATTCGTCTTGATTATATGCGCGCCAGTGTGCGCGGGGAGGAGTTGGAGACGGAATTGGCGACGCGGGGATCGGGGAAGACGTGTTTCAGATCGCGAGACTGCCGACTCGACCCAGTCGCGTCTTGAGTGCGCTACAGCCTATTGTTTAATTCGCTGTGTCGCAGAATGCGAGGGGTTCTAAGTGAATGCAGCAGTAAACCGGTTTTAGGATTGACAACCGCCGTCATTTAAGCAGAACAAGTCCAGCTTTCTCGGCCAAAAATTTTGAAAATCGAAAAATTGTAAGAGACTGTTATGTAAATATTGAGGGCAATGGCTTATTCAGATATGCAGCAAAATCGCATCGAACATTTAAGACTGCCATAGAAAATCAATTGCGAACGCTTTTGACGATAGCAAAAACGTGAAAAATAAAAAAATACAAGACGGCCGTCGGGTGATCTGCGGATATATTGATTGTTATAGTGAAATCTTACATTACTATATGAAGAAACTGCGTTCATAAACGGTTTCGGGCTCAAAAATGCTTTTGTCCAGAATTGCTAGGTATGCTACAGAGTAGAGTAAATGTACGGCAGTTGTGATTTCAGCAATTGTTGATTTAATTCGTGATGCACTTTCTACTTATGAATAAATCAGCATAAACACGAGAGGTGCTCGGTTGCGGTCTGTACGTACATAATCACCACGTGTAGTAAGAACCACGTTGGGGAAAAAAAGAGCATAGTGCTTTAACGCAGTGGCCAGCGAAGCTAATCTGTTCGCTCCGCCCTTAAAAATATGGTATATAGACTTCTTACAGACTCCACTTCCTATAGATATCTTTTTTGTCTATTCAGAGTAAGCCCGCTAGTGGCACGGGCAGGGACATTTTATTTTTCGTTCTTTTTATGGTCCCACAATAATTCTTGTCTATCCAGAGTCTATAGACTGCCTATAGTCAAAAGTCTACAAAAAGTCTATGGCTATAAATCCATAGATTGTCTACAGGCTGTCTATAGGATTTGTATTGCCTACAGACTGTTCTCCAGGGCTTGTCTACGGACAGTCTACAGACTTTATAGACGGGTGTCTATGGACAGTCTATAGAATGTCTAAAGAAATTTTTGTAATCTATGGACAAACCCGAGAACAGTCTATAGGCAAAACAAATCCTCCAAACAGTCTATAGATTGTCTATAGACTGTCTATAGGATTTGTATTGTCTATAGACTGTTCTCTAAGTTTGTCCATAGACATTCTATAGACTTTACAGACAGCTGTCTACAGACAGTCTATAGACTGTCTACAGACAGTCTGTAGACTGTCTAAAGAAATTTTTGCAAGGTCGCCACAGATTCGAAGCGCAGTAGCGGCCGAATTTATTTTATTTCTGCAGGTCTGGCTGGCTTCAGACAGACAACGGGTTTTATACATTTTTTTTCGAGATTGGAAGGCTTAGTGCTAGCGCGCTAAAAACAGGCGCACGCGATTTTTCGACCTGTTGGAGAAGAAAAGCCTCCGCGAAAAGCCCCCTGGCGGCATGAAATATGCAAACACCATTCGCAAACACAGTCGGCACCGCTGGGAAGACAGAGCAGTCGAGCAACATCACGGCAGCCGACAGAAAGCAAATAAATAAAAAACTACACAACACGAAAGAAAAAGAGAGGCCCGAAAAGACAGCCCAGCATCAGAAAGAACAATCGCGAACCGTAATAACGATCCCGAATCATGCAGGGCCGGCCGCTCCGTGAGACAATGGGAGAAAAAAAAGCTTCCGCACGCGCAGAAAAGCACGCCGGGAGCGAGACAATTCGTCACGAAACACGGCTTTTTGGTCTGTGTACACATTCGGAGGGCGAGGAGTACTATAACGCGCTCCCAGGCGCGAGAAATGGCAATTGTCATCGCCTACGCTCGCGTGCAAACACAGACGAGGCAGAAAAAAAGTAAAGCAAAAAACTACAAAAGCAGTCGCCCGTGCGTGGGAAAGCGACATAGCTTCGCACGCCTCGACGGACCTGCTGCTGCGTCTGCGTCGTCGTCGACTGCAGCCAGCACCAAAATCGCTCCGAAGCACGAACACACCCAGGCCTCGCCCCCCGTCTTCCAACATACCCCCATCGTCGCTGCTATTGTCTCAACTTACGTGAATGTCGTTCCCTCGCGATGCGAATTCGCGAGTCTTTTGCGGGGAAATTGCCTGCCGTAAAGGTACTACATATTTGCTCAACTGGCTCTCAATCTGTTATTTCTGCGCTGGCTCGAAACGCTTATGGCACTATAGTGGGGCGCCCAGGCATCCGTGTCCCCCCACGCTCCCCCCTGCTCTATACGAAATTCGTCGTCTGCTCCGCACAATATCGCGCAGCTGTCGTCTGCCTCTCCCAAAACTACACGGTGCGCGACGCGAATTCGTTTCCGAATTTCGTTTCTGTAGATACATTCGCGCGCGTGTTTCGTCTTTTTGTTTTGCAGTTATCGCTGCTACTGCGAGCCCCGGCGATGTGTGGGCGTTGTTTTTTTTTTTTTTCGTCGACTGCTGCGCGTTCCAGCACGTTTCGCCCTTCTGGTGCGTATTCGCCTCGCCTCAAAAACTCAAGGCGTCGGACCACGTCGAGGTTTCTGGTTCACTAGTTCAAGCCTGTACAGCCAAAGCATCTGATCAAATCGTCTTGAATAGGTATAATTATATATGGGCTCAGTTTGAGCGGCATTTTATTGAGTGCACCAGGCGAGTTTTATATCGAAAGTATGAACAACACAACCGGTCATGACGCTGTGTCCGTTAATCGCTTGCTTTTAGGGACCAAAACAAACAGGCCAATGCAGGCGTCGTCACAATAGCCGACGCGAGGGGCACTAACACCTGTTCCTTCAATGTATCTGGGCAGCGTATACGTCACCTTAGAATCTGTTATTTCGATGCTTATTACTAATTCCAACGCCACCAGCATTATTTTGCAGTTAATGAGAAGCAACGTATAATCTTACGACCTCAACACCGACTAATTTTTTTCCCTTTTGTATTCGTGATTTTAGGGTATTTCAACAGGAAAACTCCGTCAGCGTCAGAATGGTTTGTACAAGGATATGTCAGTCGTGCAAGTCCGTTCCAACAAGCACCTTTACTTCATACAGGCTTACTTTTTCTAGAGGCCATCAGTATTGAGATCGTCTGCAAGGTGCAGTTGACAAGACGCGCATAGCCTACTTCAAGGATGACGCAGGTACACACGTTATTTCCATGTTCTAGCAGCGAACAGAAACAGAAAGTACATGCGCAGTCATTCAGATAGCTCAAAATACGCCCAAAAAAAAGTATATACTGAAACTGAAACCTGCACTTAACGTATACCTACTACAAGCGAACCTCTCCGTAGCAGTTTTCTATGCAAGTCCCCCCCATGACGCACACCGCCCGAATAAATTGCCAGTTCTTTTTACTCTTTCTTGAACCAGTGACAACTCTCGCGAGCGGAAAAGAACGCGTGTCAGAAAGCCGCAAAAAAAAGTATAAACAAAGTAAAGCGTGCGCAAAGGGAGCGAATAACGCAAGCAAAATAATAATATACGATAATCCTCAACTCAGGACATGGCAGCGCTGTTTTGCACGCACCAAGTGTCGTCTGCGCCTGGACGCTTTCGCAGACGAACACGAAGAAGCGCGCAGAAGACAGCTTGCGGAGAAAATCGTCTGCTCCGCGGCCGGAGCTGTCGTCTGCTCCGAAAGTCAGCACCGCGCGCTGTCGTCCGCACGCCGCTTTTCAAAAGGGAACTCCGAACGAAAGCAGTAAGCGCAACAGTGACGGCACCGTGAGGAAGAAGATACGAAAAAAAAATCGAGGGGGGGGGGGGGGGGTAAAAAAAGATAAAAGAAACGGACGGATGAAGAAGAAGCTCGATCGCGGAGACGAGTATAAACACGCGAACGCGATATGTACTCCACAAACTGCGCCGCGCAAAAAAAAAGAAGAAAAAAAAAGAAACAGTTCTCTATCTCTCTATAGACAGGAAGGAAGCACTGAAGCTGGGTACTGTTGAACCTGGTAGTGAACTTCTTCCGCTTTTAGAGGACGACGCCATAAGTATTCAGCCGGCGTGCGCGGGAGGTGTGTGTATAGAAAGTCAGCTCTTCCGATATCGACCCCCCCCCCCCCTTCCTTTTCTTCGGCTCGCTGGCACACTTGTTCCGTGCTTTTACTTCGTGATACGTCAAAAGTGCGCGATCGATTTAGAGGGGTCTTTAGCGCAGCCGCCAAAATGCGCCTGCGGCGACGCCTGACAGCTTTTTTGTATTATTATCATTATTCAGTTTCCTCAGTAAGGCCTGCAGCTGTGCAGTATACGGTGGCTAAGTGTACTTATTTCGTACTGTATTATGCCTTAAGCTAACAACTGCGTAAGCTCGCACTAGCAAGGCTACCGGCCGTTTTTCAATGTTGGCTGCATCGCATATGCCTGGCTCAGTACATATAAGTGGTCGGCTGTCATTAGGCAACCCCAACTTTACACGAATACGCCTATATGGGAGTAATAAGGGAGTGCGCTAGAGGGCAGCTTATTCCCTTTTTACTCGCTTCTAAGAGTGTACCCCACTTTGAAGTACCAGTCCGAGAATGTGCACACAGTTCATGTGAACCAACTCAGCTCGCTCTGACCATAGCTACCCTGTATTCAGCTGAGCGCTGGTGGTTCCAGGCCTCGAGAAAAGCCGACAGAGTGACGCGCATCCACATATATTTGACGGACACCGAGGATAAATTGGAGTCAGCCTGTATCGAAGAGGACCGCGGTATAATGACACAGGCGCTATACTTTCACTTAAGGCGGTTCATTGACTGGCTGCAAGAGTAAATGAAATGTAATATAAGGTGTCGCCACTACCGGCTCTTTCAGTACGCAAACAACGGTGTGTGAAGGCCTTTTTTTTTTTTCTAACCTAAATCCCTGAGGCTGCGTTACACCGCTATTCACTTCCAAACAGTGATCACGGAGTCCGTCTCGGCCATGACGTCATGAATATGGATCGATGGAGGGGAAATTAAACAGAATTTTCTTTAGGCAAAAAAAAAACGCTGCGCAGAAGACGACGGACAAGAGAAGTACGGAGGACAGGTGACTTCTGCGCTGTTTCTTTTACTTAGAGGATGCAGCAGCACAAACTCGCCAGTGTCCCTCTTACCTATTTATTCCGTGTAACCACAGATCTAACTGCTCTATGACGTCACTATGACGATGTCGTCAACAAGCTATGGCGCCACTACATAATTTTGCCTATACATCTGTCTTGAACGGGTTCAGAAGTAAAGGCAGGCGCGTGTGCGATATCACTAATGCTGGACAAAATCACTCAATATTTGGCAGCGCTTGCGTGAGCTATAGCTTCTCGTATGTTTATCTGCCTGGCAAGGAACTTCTTCCATTCGATGTTAAAATTCAAGCATGTCACTATGTAACAGCCCTGGTCCCCTGTCTTCCCTTTAGCTGTTTTACCGGTGTGATTCACTTACACTCTAAACGGGAATACACCCACATGGGAGTAAAAAGAGAGTAAGCTCCGTCGTTTAGCGCACTTCCTTTTTATAGTAAAAATGCACTAGAAGAAAGCTTCCTGCCTTTTACTCCTTACTGCTTAGAGTGAGAAGCAGCGCGCTAAAGGACATCTTACTCCCTTTTCACTCCGTTTTGTAGAGTGCTAAAGGTGCGTTGATGCTTTACAGTATAGAGCGTGTATAAATATCTGCGCATTTTCCCCAACAAAACTTGGAAGTTAGAGCCCTGCTGTCAACAACTCTTGGTTCTCCTTTGGCAGCCACTGCGATATACGGTTCAGCGAATAATAGAGCGAACCAACCAACCAACCCGGGTTAGTCATCTACAAACAGCACACCCAGCTCATCACACTTCACGCGGGACGGCGCCGCCAAAGCGAAATCCCCACGGATTCCAGTAATTATCCTCGCCATTCTTTTGTTTTTCAGTGCGTGCGTTCACACCACCGCGGCACATCGGCAAAAAAGGGAATAGAAAGACTGCGGCGAATTCCGGGAGTTGAGGAAAATGACGAAGGGACGAAAATAACCGGAAACAAGGGAAGAGCGTTTAGGGAAAGGAATACAACGATAGCGGAGAAGAACTGTACGTGGGGAGTATAGGGAAGGGGTTGGGGGGGGGGGCGGTATGAGGACTAGCTCTCTCCGCAGCCGACGGTGCGCTGCACAGATTGTGTCTCATCGATCTCGAAGGGAAAAAAAGTGCGGGAAAGGAAGTCGGCAGATTCGGGAACAAAGGGGAAATCGGGAAGAAGAGACGGCCGCTGGTTGGGCGATACAAAAAAAGAAGAAAGGAGCTCGCATAATGGCGAGGAAAGGAGGAAAGGGGAGTAAAGGAATCGCAGAGGTGCGCGGGGCGTATAAGGTCGGCGCCGCGCGCGACACGGATCATTCCCCTCGCGACCCGCGCGAAATGGACCCGCCGTCGACACGTGCCGAGGCCAGTTCCTTTTTTTTCCTTTTTGCTTCTCCCGCGGTTCCGATTCACCGCGCACTCGTTTTTGTATCACTCCCGACCAGACGAAGCCTGGGATCTTTAGGGATCTTAGGGAGAGGCGCGGATACAGTGTGCGGATACGCATATCACGAGCTGCAGCGCTCTCTGAAGGCGAGCAGAGGCTGACGTGTCTTTGCCTCCGGGGATTTTCCACTTTCCCGCAGCACGCTGAGAGGCGTCGCGTCGGCAGTTCCGGGACTGCACGCGCGAATACCCATGATGCCTTGCTATAACAGACGTACGTCATGATCATGCGTCCCAACTGATCCCCCGGACATCCTCGGCGCTTAAGAGTTCTCTCTCATTTCTCGTGCGCCCCTTTTGGCATTCACAAGAATTGGTTTTCGACGAAAGGAAATGGCGCAGTATCTGTCTCACATATCTGGGCGGACACCTGAACCGCGCCGTAAGGGAAGGGATGAAGGAGGGAGTGAGAGAAGAAAGGAAGAAAGAGGTGCCGTAGTGGAAGGCACCGGAATAACTTCGACCACCTGGACATTTTTAACGTGCACTGACATCGTACAGCACACGGGCGCCCTTCGCGTTTCGCCTCCATCGGAACGCGGCCGCCGCGGCCAGGTTCGAACCCGGGAACTCCGGATCAGTAGCAGAACGCTCTAACCACTGAGCCACCGCGGCGGGCAATTCACAAGATGGCCAACGTAAGGACAGCACCGAAGCAATCCACAAATGTCACCGTCGTGACAAGTCTGCTTACGGGTGACGTCCCATTTAGTGCTAGATCTTTAATTTTGTACTACACTGAATGCATCAAGCACTCATTAGGAAGGGCATTTACATGAGGGCCGGCATAAAAGAGACTGATCGAGCTGATCCAGCGGAGCAGGTGCCATGCATGCGTCTGCTTCGCTGCCCCTCCATGTTCCCTTTCGTGCTACGCCAACGCCGCAGAACTCTTAATAGCTCCTCCTTAACAGCTCTCCCTGCAAATTATATCCTTTCCGACATACTTGTGAATAGGCTCGTATGCAACACAGCCGGCCAAAACGCGACACCTTTGCGGCAGTGACGCGAAGCATGAGCCAATGCTGTAACGGAAGACCCGTTTAAGGCCGGCGGTGAATCCAACTCCCCACAGGAATCGGGCGGACAAGTGTGTTTCACACTCCCTTTATAGTTAAGGAGAAGGCCCACAGAGAAGAGGGAAGACCGGGGAAGTGGGAAGCGACCCTTACAAAAATTTCTTTAGACAGTCTATAGACTTGTCCATAGACTTATGTTTAAAAAGTCTATAGACTCTCTGTAGACAAACCCTAGAAGACAGTCTTTAGGCAATACAAATCCTATAGACAGTATATAGATTTATGGTCATACACTTTTAGTAGAATTTTGTCTATAGCCAGTCTATAAGCTATGAATAGACCAAGAAGTATCTATAAGAAGGCAATAGAGGCTATAAGAAGTCTATATGACTGTCTACAGACCATTTCTGTAAGGGGAGATTCCGAAGACTTGGTCCTTGGGCCGGAAGCTAAGTGTTTTTTGAGTAACAAGAGAAAAATTAGCACGGAGGAGGGGAAAATGGGAAGGAGGGGGGGGGGGGGCGCATTCCCTCCTTGTAAACTTGCAAGCAGCCCGGCCACCGCACACTTCCGCCTCGGTTGACCGCCTGCGGCTCGCGCCGCCGCATTATGATCGCGGCGTACCGAAAGTCCGAGGCGGCTCGTTAGGCTAATCACCCGCTGACTCGCTGGACCGTGAGAGCGCATACGCGGGCAGCACCCGTACAACACCGGTGTATGAGCGCGCGTACTTGGGTGTGTGTCTGTGTCTCTGCATCGCACGCCCCCGTACGCGTGCGCATCTGTGCGCGACTGCGCATGCGCGCGCGTTTGCTAGCCCACATGCAGACACGGGTACTCGTCTTCACAATGCCGCGCCACGGCAAAGACAAAGGGTGTTTCCAATTTTCTAGACGTCCGACAAGACGTCTAGTGTGATGTCTAGGAAGCCGTCTACATGCCTACATATATTGGAACTTGTCTAGTGCTCATGTCGCCTCGCGGCATAAAAATGTAACTATAGCTTACGGACAGTTATACGGCAATTTGTATTACGGTAAACTTCGCAATGACTATCATTAAAAACGCGTTTTCAACAGTTCGCGCATTTGTTGCTGCAATAATTTTACGCGCAAATCAGACTGGTGGCAGCGCCTATCGGCCAGTCTGCTTGTAGCAGACGGTAGTGTCCGCTCTCCGAAGACGACGCTAAATACATATGCCATTATTCTTTTATTATTGACGCTATTGTTGTTGTTGTTCTCAAGAGGATAATGCTCCTCGAACGTGCTCGTCCAGACGACCTTGTAAACATAGAAAAGAATCCGAAAGACTGTAAACACAAAATTATTATGAGCGAAAGGTGATACTGCAACAGAAACACACATGCGTGCCATTAAACCTGCTGTCTGCCGTACGTGGTACTCGGCGGTGGCGAAAAACCTAAATACAGCAGCGAGCTTTAATCCTGCATAGACTAAAATCAATTCGCAACATGCCGGTGTGTTTGTTCCGAGACTGTAGAGGTAAAAAAGAATGTGCACGAAGGAGTCGATGCGTCTAATATAGCAACAGAAAAACACATTTGTAAACCATTACGCCAGCCGTCTTAACGCCGGCGAAGAACCCAACGACAGCGACGAGTTTTAATTCATAAAATCAAGGCGCTAAGTGCCGGCATGGCCACATTATAAACAGACCGTGTAAACAGACCTACAGCGTCCGCTGCTGTATAGCAAATCTCTCAACTGCACGATTCTCTCCTTCGTGACTCACAGCTAGGAATCGCCCGTCCACGAAGACTGCTTAATTAGCCACTAGTTTGCGTACCAATTAACTTAAAGGAATGACTCGCACTTGAAGGACGGCGCCTAACCATACTCCGGCTGCAGTCCGACGCCCGCGAAGAGCACGACTCGCTCATCCGCGTACGTCAGCTCCGCCATCTTTAGACAGCAAGTTAGCCTGCATCGATGTGGACTTCGGCGAAGCAGTCTTATGAGACTGCTTCGCCGAGAAATGGAACGCGCCCAAAGATGGCGGCTGTCCGGATATAGTCGTCTAAGTAGCCGCCCACGTGGAGGTATTGGAACGCACCCTTTAAAGACGAGGCCAAGAGGATAGCTGCCAGCTCCATGGCGCGCAGTCTTCTGTGAGGGGGCGTGCAAATATGACGATGGTTGTACCGTATAAACGAGCTACTCATCACCGAGACAGCAGTACGGTGGGGCGGACGGGATGTTCTCGAGGCGGTTTCCCGAAATACCCGCGTAAACCAAGGATGCACCGTTTGTGGGCACATTATACGGCCAGCCGCTGGGTGAGAAACGGCCAAGGCCGTTTCCACCGGCGGAACTCCCTAATTCCATCACGCCACACGCGGCAGCGCAGGTGTGCGCTGCGTGCATTTGTTGTACGTGCATTTGTTGTACGTGCATTTGTTGTACGTGCACAGACACTAAGCTAGCACTATCCGCATAATATGCAGTTCGGTGCAACGCTGTCGAAACTTGCCCCGATTCGCACGCGTTGTAATAGGATGGACGCCTTGCGCTGAATCCTATTCGTGTAACCAGAGTTATTCGCTTTGGTAATGCAGTCTATAGACTGTCTATAGATAAAAGTCTACTAAAAATGTATGGCCATAAATCTATAGATTGTCTATAGGATTTTTATTCCCTATAGACTGTTCTTTAGAGTTCGTCTAAGAGAGTCTACGGACTCTATAGACAGAAGTCTATGGACAGTCTATAGACTGTATAAACAAGTTTCTGTAAGGAAAATCGCTCAGACTCTTCGCGGGAAAAAAAAGTCACCACAGTGCGAAGTGGTTCTAGTAAATTTAGGAGAAAGCTGTGCAGCTAGACGTTTCTGAGTAATTACTCCCTAGACTGCTCACTACACTCAAGGCATTCGAATACTGTATATGCACTACTGTACCGTTTACTGATACGCAAGAAAGTTCTAAACTCTGCGACGCGCCCAAGATAGAGCTAGCTGTATGGAAACAAGATAAAATGGAGAAGAATTTACTGCACACCTGCCAATAAGCGTCTAGTTGGAAGTCCACACCACACGTGCGCGTTGTCTTTGGATACACCCTGCAGTGTATATCTCCCACTGCATAGAGGAACGCTTCGCCTGAGCGGTGCGGGTGGCAGAGACAAAATCCTATTAGTTTCAAAGAAAAAACAAAACGTACAAAACCGGGACATTACACACGATTAGCTCAAAAAATGCTATCGTGCTTCTGTGGTGGGACGAACTGCGACGTGATGCAAGTCACGGGCAACCCATCCCTGCCGCCGAAGAAAAAAAAAAAAGACGGCATCACCAACTGCACCATTTTAAACCAAGCCGTTAGCATCCCTTCCCATAACAGCGTTAAAAAGAAGATGCGGAGAACTGTCCATTATCACTATACTTTTTTTTTTTTTTCTGGGCATAGGCATAGCCGCGCAGTTCATAACACGGATAGTTCAAACCGTTTCTCCCCGGGCACAACTCGACAGCCTCGGCTGCACGGGAAAAAAAGGGCTTAGCGCAAGTACGCCGGGGATGAATTACAAATTTCAATTCTCCCCGCCTACAAAGACGGCCTCGGGTGTGTATAATACCGCACGCCTTTCGCGCTAGAACTCTGCGCTTAACAAGACGCTCGCGAGCCATGGCTCGCGAGCGGAATGGGGGGGGGGGGGGGGGGGATCTTGAGCAAGCGCCGCGGGTTTCTTGCGAAGCTCGTTAAACCACAAAGGGAGCCGCCGTGATCTCCTTACGGACCAGGCACGCCTCGCCACCACGGCCGGACGAGCACGAGCTCTCTTCTGGCCGATATAAACCCATTAAACGAGGCGCAGAGCTGGTTCGCCCGAGTTGTCAGCGAAGCAAATCTCTCTCTCTCTCTCTCTCTCTCTCTCTCTCTCTCTCTCTCTCTCTCTCTCTCTCTCTCTCTCTCTCTCTCTCTCTCACACACACACACACACACACACACACACACACACACACACACACACACACACACACACACACACACCACACACACACACACACACACACACATATATATATATATATATATTCGCAGACAAGTTAAAGGAAATGAGGGGCCCGTTTGACAAATATATGAAGGGAGCCAACAGTACCGAAACCAAGGTGCATAGGGAAACGTTATTTTTTTTAATGTGTTATACTTATCAGTGGGATATTATAGTACTTAGATTAATAAATCGCTTAAAGAAAATTACTTATAAAGCAGCAGAAAAAACAACCATGCCGCCGGTGGGATCCGAACCCACGACCTCCGAATATCGCGTCCGGTGCTCTTACCGGACGCGATATCTTATATATATATATATATATACACGAGATGGGCTGTGAGTGAGGGGGGGGAGATTGCCGGCGAGGGGGACGGTGCAAAATAATACGACCAGCACAAAAAAAAACGGGGGGTGGGCAAACTGAGCCGTTCTAATTAGATGTGGACGCGAACAAGTGGGGCCCGTATTTACAAATCCGTTTCCAGAATCGCTGCTGTGCGATCCCCTTTATGCGTTTCCGAACGCGTTCCAATAAGTGCTGCCCGGATGATTACTTTGGAATGTGCATGAGTAAAAACAAAAAAAAAAAGTCTTTGAAGACCGCAGATATCTGAGGGTTAGTGGCACAGCGGACTAAAACAGGCAAGAAAAAAAAATTAACAAAATAGGAAAGAAGGGTACACATATCGATTTCATAAAAGGAATATAGCTACAGGTGCAAACGAGTCGGTTAAAGGAGTATAGGGACCTAAATTTTGGGTACGTGTTTCCTGGTTTATAATGATGCGTAAGGCATTATTAAACGTGGATTACCACCTGGTATTCTCCTACGGCTTCCAAATAATTTATAATCGCATTTCTCTCTAGGACTGTTTCGGTTTCAACAGCCGAGTGAGTGAGTGAGTAAGAACTTTATTTTCCACCGATGTAGGAGACCCCCTACTCCCCATCCCCGGCACGCAGGCCTGGAGAACGGGGGCCGGGGTCTCCGCGACTAAAGACAGGCGAAGCGACAGTGTTTCTTCGCGGCTTTAGCCGCCAGGCGGATGGCTTGCTGCTGGTGGGCGAGGGACTCGCTTCGCAGCATCAGTTCCCAGGCTTCTCTACTTCTTATGTTCTCCTTGGCGCCCGGGGAACCAGGGCATTGCCAGATTATGTGGTCTAAAGTACCCCTCTCTCCACATGTCGCGCATTTATCGTCGGCTCTTTCCTCCACTTGCGTGTGGTAGAGCCAGACGGGGTTCGGGAAGTTCCCAGCTTGCAGGCGCCGCCATGCGACTGCCTCCCTGTTTGTTAGCGCTCGGTCCGGTGGTGGCAGGGACCGTCTACCAAGTCTATAGTGCTCTATGATCTCTTTGTATGTCTGCAGCCTCTCGTCCATCCCTTCGCAACCAGGCGGCTCTGCGGCTGCCCGGAAGTAGAGTGCTCGGGCTAGCTCGTGCGCCGCCTCGTTGCCGGGGACGGATTCGTGCGCGGGGGTCCAAATTATTCGAACTCGTCTATCGAGTTTTCCCTTTTCCAAGATTTTGACTGCCTCCTTCGAGACCCTCCCTTTTCCAAAGTTCCAGACTGCTGTTTTGCTGTCGCTAATGATCGTACTGGCTTCCGTGCCAACGCAAGCGAGCGCTATTGCAACTTCTTCGGCCGTGTCTATGTTTCGACTTCTAACGGAAGCGGCGGCGACGGGTACGCCGCGGCCGTCAACGACCGCAGCCACCGCCGCCCCCAACTTTCCGCTAGCCGCGTCCACGTAGGCGACTCCTTTCGGCCCTATTTTGTCCGCGTTTTTTGCGAGAGTCTCGGCCCTCTTCCGTCTCCTCTCCCCGTTGTATGTGGGGTGCATGTTTTTAGGTAGCGGGGGCACTGTTATGTGTTCGCGGCATCCTCGTGGAATGTCCGCGTGTTGGCATGTCCCCCTGTCTGACTGCAGCCCCACCCAGCCAAGGATGGTTCTGCCCGTGGTAGATTTGCTTAATCTTTCCAGTTGTGCCATGCGCACAGCCTCCGCTAGCTCCGTCCAATTATTGTGCACACCCATTTCGAGGAGGCGTTCAGTAGAGGTCGAGATGGGGAGTCCCAGAGCCCTCTTCACGCATCGTCTGATGAGTGCGTCTATTTTCTGCTTTTCGTCCGATCTGATGTTTAGGAATGGTGTGGCGTAGCATATGCGGCTAGTGATGTAAAGGGGATGAGACGGACCCGCTGGTGGCACTCGAAAGTAGAGTAGAAAAGAAACTAGAGGCTAGAGATGCTCAGTACGAAGCAAGATTCGAAAGAATCGAGACCCTCCTCACCCAACTAATGGGTGCAATGAATCAAATACAGACGCAACTCGCGCAATTCACTGCCGTGCAGAACGCCTTCAACGAGAGGCTAACTACATTAGGAAAGACGGTTACTCAAATACAGCAAAATGGACAGGCGCAGCAAAAATGAAAACACTCTGGTGTGGCAGTGGAACTGCCGCGGTTTCCAACGCAAGCGAGCGCTCTTGCAGCAGCACTTAGAGCAGATTGAAGAAAAACCTTTAGCTATAGCCCTTCAGGAAACGGGAAAGGGACCACCAAAATTATCGGGATATCAAGCGTTCCACAGTGACCGAGGAGAAAAATCTCGCGTCTCCACGCTAGTTAAAAGACATATAGCGGTAGTCGAGCATGAGGTCAACTCACGGGATATCGAAGCCGTATTAGTAGAAATTATCACCGGTCGCAAAGACAAGGCTAGTCTCTTCATCTTAAACGTGTACAGCACCCCCCAGCAAAGAAAGGCACGTTTCCGCGCCCTCTTCCGCAAGGCGATTAGAGCAGCTGGAAACAACACACTCATAATCTTAGGGGACTTCAATGCCGCCCACCAAGAATGGGGCTACAATAGACACGATCCCAAGGGCAGACAACTATGGGAGGACATACACGAACTTGGCCTCACCCTCCTGACGGACCCTAACTGCCCGTCCAGAGTGGGAAACAGCGTCTGTGCAGACACCACCCCGGATCTCACCCTTGGGAAAAACACGAGAGACGCGGCCTGGGAAAACACGGCTCAAAATTTAGGCAGCGACCACTTTATTCTGGCTCTCACCCTCAGCAAGGGCGTCAAAACACGTCGCCTCAAAAAACCCAAGATCACTGATTGGGACATGTTCAGGCAAATTAGAGAAAATGGTGAATCGGAAGGCGATATCCAAAACATAGAGCAATGGGCGGAGGAACTTAAGCAACAAGTCGAGAGGGCGACCACGACCCTGCGAGAAGACGATGCGCCAGCGACGGTTGATAGCAAACTCCTTCACATGTGGGAAGCGAAATGCGGCATGGAGAAACGCCTCCGGTCACAAAGATGGAACAGGAACCTTAGAAGAAGGATAGCAAGGCACAACAAAGAGATTGAGGATTACGCAGCAAAACTCTGCGAACAAAATTGGTGCAATAGATGTGACGAGATGGAAGGGAACATGAGTCTAGCTAATACGTGGAGTTTACTCAGACACCTGCTTGACCCTGATAATTCGAAAACCCAATCGGGCATAAGACTTACGAAAGCCAGGCACACGTTTGAGGGCTCGGACAGAGAACTCATGGCAAAATTAATTAATATGTACATAGGAGATACAAAAACCTCACTCCTGCCGGAGTACGAAGGACCCCCAAACGAGGCCCTAGACGCGCCGATCACGGAAGCGGAGGTTCGCGCCGAAATATTAGGCCTAAAAACAAAGTCGGCCCCTGGTCCAGATGGCATTACAAACAAGGTCCTCCGAAACTTGGACGATAATTCCATCCGCATGCTCACCAAATACATGAACATCGTATGGGACAGAGGCCGCCTCCCACAACAGTGGAAGACGGCAAACGTGATTTTAATACCGAAGCCGGGCAAACCCCCTAAGCTAGAAAACTTACGGCCAATCTCTCTAACATCCTGTATTGGGAAATTGATGGAACGGGTAGTCCAAACGCGCCTAACGCGTTTCATGGAGCTCAACGATCTGTGGCCCCACGAAATGGTAGGGTTCCGACCCGGCCTGTGCACACAAGATGTAATGCTCCGCTTGAGACACGACATCATAGAAAATAGCACCAAGGACGCGAGGGTAATATTAGGTCTCGACCTGACGAAGGCCTTCGATAACGTAAAACACGCGGCAATCCTCTCTGGCCTCGGAGAGCTGGGGGTCGGAAACAAAACATACGGCTACATAAAGGACTTCCTGTCGGGTAGAACGATAAAAATAAGGTTTCAGGACATTGAATCCCCAACCGTCAAACTAGGTAGTAGGGGTACGCCGCAGGGTTCAGTGCTGTCCCCATTCCTCTTTAATGTTGCCATGCGAAATCTCCCGGCAGAATTGAGAAAAGTGGAAAACTTGAAATTCAGCATGTACGCGGACGACGTCAACCTATGGGTCACCCAGGGCAGCGACGCGAACATCGAGGAGCGCTTACAAACGGCAGCAGACACCGTAGTGTCCTATGCGGCTGAAAGGGGCCTCTCGTGCGCTCCCCAAAAATCGGAGCTCTTTATCTACAATCCGAAGGCGCTCAGGCACAAACGCCAGATAAACATCAACTTTCAACAGCCGAACGAGGACTGTGACGTCAACGTGTACCTACAGGTCACGTGAGACATGAAAAAACGTCCATATAATTGCTGTTTGCACATTCGTTGTCATTCCGGCTCTTGAGGAAGGCTGGCTTCGGCACTGCTGTAAATTAAAACGATGCAGCAGCGATTGTATGGACGTTCTTCCATGCCTCACGTGACACGAAAGCACTCTTTGACGTCACAGCCATCGTTCGGCTGTTGACACCGAAACCGAAAAAGCACGGCAGTAAAAATTCGATTATAAATTATTCAGCGGTCGTAGGCGAACATCAAATGGTGATTCATGCGGGTAGTAGCGTCTTCCGCATCATTGTAGAGAAGAAAACATGCCACCAAAATTATGTGTCTATGCTCCTTTAAAGAGGGAGGTTCAGGTGGGTTCACAATGCGGCGCTTACTGGTGAGACGCCTGTAGGGTGCCCAGGACTTTACCCAAAAGACATGGGGCAATCTAACCGTCCCCAAACCAACTGGGGAACGTTTCTGACGACAGCAAACACGTTAATAGCAATAAAAATGCAACTCAGCTGAGGGGGAGATCAGCGGATATATTGATTGCTCTAGCGAAATTTTACGATATACGAAAAAAAAATTGCGGTCACAAAATATGTGGCGCTTAAAAATTCGTTTGTCCAGATTTTCAAGGCATACGTTTCCAGGAAACCTGGGTATATATTATCACACATGTATTGTATAAACTGGGGCTCTCATGAGATGTCGGACGCGGGGCAGTTGTCCCTCCTACCTCCCCCCACGCACTCTGCGCCTCTCCCAGAAATAGGAGAGGAGGTTAGAACTGAGGGTTATTTTATTTCATTTGGACTAACTATTTCTCATGCTAGGTTATACTGATGTGGTAGAATCTCAATAGCTTGGCATGAAAAATTTTCAAGAAAGAGAAACGCACCAAGATAGATGGTAAAAGTTGAGTCCAAAGGGAGTAATTACTCATTAGTGTCCACTCAAACGCAGCGTGATATAGCTACAAAGGAAAGCTGTACAATTACTCCCGTATTACAAATCTTACTCCACGTTGAAGGATTCTAAATCAATGGACTAACACCATCCTTGTGTCCAATTGATCAATCCCCCCCCCCCCCCCCCCCCCTAACTGCTAGCCGTCCTGCTTAGCTCATTTGGTAGAGCTACTTAGTGCCTTGGACAAGCGGTGGTCCCGGATTCGAACCCCGGACCAGGACGAATTGTTTTCTCAACTACGAAGTTTCTGTGCAAGCTGTATAGCTTTCTTTTCCAACCGTCTTTAGTGGATGCTTGCAAGTATAATTACTTCTTTATTACAAATTTACTCCGACTGGAAGGATTCCCCTAAAACACTGCACTTTTTAAAACAACCAAAGTAGACATTCCCGGTGCTTTAATCCCCACAAAGCATGAGCCTGCCACCAATGTACGCCAAATCATTAAACCGGTAACGCTTGATTTTCGAACGTTCGGCCCGTAGTGAAGTACTACATATTCAAAGACAGCAGTACTGCAAGTAAAAAAAAATTGTAGAATTAAAGGCAAAGTCGAACATTAGTTACTAGTTTCGTCCCCGTAACATGGTCTAACCTCTCTGCTTCGAAGCGTATAACGGCACCTGTTACCTTAGTTACATTTTTGGTGCTTTTGTCGCTATTAGTAATGCCTATCTCCATCTATCTTTTCCCCTCGCTGTGTGTGCTACACACTAGACACGAATACACCCATGTAAGAGTAAAGGGGACTAAGCGCACTTTTTAGGGGACTAAAAGGCGCCTTACTCCATTTTATAATAATAATAATAATAATAATAATAATAATAATAATAATAATAATAATAATAATAATAATAATAATAATAATAATGGTTTTGGGGAAAAGGAAATGGCGCAGTATCTGTCTCATATATCGTTGGACACCTGAACCGCGCCGCAAGGGAAGGGATAAAGGAAGGAGTGAAAGAAGAAAGGAAGAAAGAGGCGCCGTAGTGGAGGGCTCCGGAATAATGTCGACCACCTGGGGATCTTTAACGTGCACTGACACCGCACAGCACACGGGCGCCTTAGCGTTTTTCCTCCATAAAAACGCAGCCGCCGCGGTCGGGTTCGAACCCGGGGAACTCCGGATCAGTAGTCGAGCGCCCTAACCACTGAGCCACCGCGGCGGGTCTCCATTTTTACTCCTTTCTGTTTGGAGCGCACACCGCGTCATTCATACGTGGCACCCCGGCGCCGCCGGTAACGACCCCCTCTTCCCGTCAAACGGAACAAATGCGCTCCTCCCGAGCAGAGACGGCGCAGCGTATTCGCGTAAGCCTTCCCTACGCCCCAAACTAACTCCACCAAACAAACAAACAAACAAACAAACAAACAAACAAACAAACAAAACAACGAGGCACACACAGCAGTCCGCCACGGCGGCTCAACCACACTGCAGGGAGCATCGAGCGAGTCCTCCTCCGGGCCTTGTTTGCACCGAGGCCCGCTTCTCCGGCGTGGTCACCCCAGCGGCGTTATTACTCGTAATCTCCGTCCCGCGCACGTGGTCCCCCGTAGGTAAACCGATAAAGGCCGCCGCCGGCGGCGAGCAGCGCTCGCAGCGTCGCACAAAGCCCCCGCTAAGCCTCCTCTGCTGCGCGCGCCTCTTCGCGGGGGCTCCTCTGGCCGCCGTAATGAACTACGCGCCACGCACCGTCGACCACGCAGAGCGGACGACGCCGGTTGCGGAGGCAGCCCCGTACGAGAAGGGTGTCCACCGCCACGACCGAGCAGCAAGAAATGCGGGCTACGTGCGGCTGCATCTGTGCACCGTACACACGCCAACTTACGCTCCTCCAAAACGTACTCGGGAGGTTCCCCCTAGGTGGATTAGATTTCAATTAGGGAGTAATTATATACACTCTCTACCATCTTACGTGAGCGAAACCGTCCATGTGCGCGATGCAAAACTACAAGGCTTTATTAGAAGTTTCTCAGCTGAGAAAGAAACGCTCGTCCTGGTCCGTGAGTATACACAGCTGCGTACTTTTTCCCCTGTAGCCAGCCGTACGGTGGCGCTCGGGTGTATGCTAATGAGTAATTACTCACTAATTGCAACTTGTGCACGGGGACAAAATGGGTAGGAGGTTCTGGAGCGCACAGGCACGCACGCATGCACGCACTTGAAAACGCACAGTGCGAGGACACAGGACGAGCGCCCCCTGTATAAGGCGTACAGGTGACTTTTAAGCGTTGGGCGACGCCTCATGTTCCCTCACCCTCAACAGCGATCCACGCGGGCGTGCAAGCCGCGTTCTGTGGTTCCGTTGCTTTCAATCCATTCGTTCATTCTTTGTTTCCACGGAAATAGAAACCCGAAAAAAAAACCTGACAAAACATTTTAGTTTAGGGGGGTTAACGTCCCAAAGCAACTCAGGCTAAGAGGCGGGCCGTAGTGAAGAGCTCCGGATATTTCGACCTACTGGGGTTGTTTAACGTGCACTGAGATCGCACAGTACACGGGCCACTGGATTTTTGCCTCCATCGAAAGTCGACCACCGTGGCCGGAATCGAACCCGGGTCTTTCAGGTCAGGCGAGCACCATAACTGCGGAGCAACCGCGGCGGCTTAGCTTGACGAAACAGCCTTCATACCCCATCTCCCGCAAGTCCTACTCCACTACAGCTGAGAAGTACAATACTGTGGATGCGCTGCTCTGCGTCATCCTGACCATCATCATCATTATCACCACCACCATAACTCTGCCATATATCCGCGCCACGACGCGGCTGAGGTGATCACATATCGTGCAGCAGCAATTACTGCGTTTTCATCCGTTCGCAAAGAAAAGCACTTCTCTATCTGCGAAACGTTACGCTTGGGACGAATAGGAAGCCGCGGAAAAGCTGCTGGACCAAAAAAAAAAAAGAAGTCTATAGAGAATGAAGTCTGGAGGGGAGGCTGCACTGCGATGCGACTGCAGCTCGGGGACGGAATAGGAAACAAACCGGGAAACAGAGAGAGGGGGAGAAATGAAAGATGGCCGCGAGGCGTCCGGCGCACCTGCGCTCTCGGCAGCGGGCACGCGCCGATTAAGGACCACGGCGGAGGCGGTGCCGCAATGCCGTTTGCGGGGACAGGGACGACGAAGCCGACAGGCGCGGGCTCTCCTCTGCATCCTCCGGTTTCCGCGCTTTCGGGGACGATTTTAGGAGCGGCGTATAAAGAGCGGAAATGAGACACGGGCATAGCAAAGGAGCCTTTCTATGGGAGAACAATGCACCGGGTCTCTTGATGTTGCTTGAAGAAAAAAAATTAAAAAATCAGGTGGCCTGTAGTAGTAGTAGCAGCAGCAGCAGCACCAATAGTAGTAGTAGTAGTACTAGTAGCAGTAGTAGTAGTAATAGTAGTAGTTGTGTATTTGTCTTTTTTGGGGGAAGGGAGAGTGCGTCTTCCACGAACGGCTTCGTTTACTACTGCCTGTGTTTCTCGTCGCCCGTATGCCCTCTAAGTTCTTTGAGTTGTGCGCGCGCGTGTGTGTGTGTGTGCGTGTGTGCGTGCTGTGTGTGTGTGTGTGTGTGTGTGTGTGTGTGTGTGTGTGTGTGTGTGTGTGTGTGCGTGTGCGTGCGTGCGTGCGTGCGTGCGTGCGTGCGTGCGTGTGTGTGTGTGTGTGTGTGTGTGTGTGTGTGTGTGTGTGTGTGTGTGTGTGTGTGTGTGTGTGTGTGTGTGTGTGTGTGTGATGTGTGTGTGTGTTTGTGTTTCCTTCGCACGTGTGCGCGACGGGGTGCGGAGCAGTGCGGGGACACTCCCAGTTTTTAGAGCGCCGGTGTCTGGCCCGGGATCGGGTTTCGACGACGGCGCCCGGGAGGCGAGTTGGGCAGCGAAACGGCCGGGTGCAGTTGAAAGCGGCCGGGCCCCTCGGACTCTCGGCAAGACAGTGGCTTCTCAGACGGCAAACAAGAGAGACGTTTGTGCCGGGTGTTCCGTCTGACCACTCTTTGTGCATCCGTAAAGTCAATACAGTTTTCTTGTCTGTCTGTGTGTTTAAGAATGCGTCTACGAGTCGTCACTGTTTCCTGATTATTCACCGTCGCACGATTCGACTCTGCCACCCACATTTCTCAAGAGTAGTAGTAGTAGTAGTAGTAGCAGTGTACTTGTAGTAGTTTATAGTAGTAGTAGTAGTAGTAGTAGTAGTAGTAGTAGTAGTAGTAGTAGTAGTAGTGGTGGTAGTAGTAGTAGCAGTTGTACTTGTAGTAGTTTATAGTAGTAGTAGTAGTAGTAGTAGTAGTTTATTCGAAAGTAATAATAAAAAGGAAGGAAAAGGTTTTTTGCTAGCCCCGGCATCTACCATCGATACCGAAGCACCTGAGCTGGGGCAGCGGAAATAAGGGATAGCAGGCAGAATGGAGAAATTAAATGAAAGAGGTGAGGGGACAGGAAGAGAGGATAGGGGGAGAGGTAATATACACAAACTATTTACACAATAAGAAATGTGTTCATGTTGCGCGCGTGATAAGTTCGTGATGAAGTAGGTGGCCAGGCGAAACGCTCGGTTTCAGCGCAAGTGCGGAAACACGTTCCCGTAGACTGCGCTCAGAAAGATGCGTATTTGTTGTTACTGTTGGCCTCTGGTGGAGTGGAAAATGCCCTCAGCGAGGCACTGGCCAGGGTGTCTTGCAAATTCAAACACCAGTGACATACTGACACAATTATTGTAGACGTGGGCGAAATTTTGAGTTGAAAGAATTTATCCCGGCTGTCTTCAACTTCCCTCTCTTCTACATCTTGCTCTTCTTCCGGGCTCATGTTGTAAAACGCGAACCACCTGTCCTCCTACCAACCCTCCCCCTTGCGAGTATGGAGTCGTCATACACCAACACTGGTCTGTGACGTAGGCAAGGTGCGCTGGCGCTGCTGTCAGCGCATGGGAATAAAAGCTAGTGTTACGCCCCACAAGAATACATGTAAACAGAAGTTTTCACAGCAGTTTTATGATATCACAGTGGGCCGACATGCTGCCGCGTGCGCTGCGCTGGCTCACTAATCCTGCCATTCAAACTACACAGCCTGGACAGCTCTACATGAAAAGCGGTTCTCAAGCGTCGAGATAAGCGAACTAAAGACAACAGCGTGTAGACGACGGCGCCGACGATATACCCTCTGCCGCCTCCAGCGTCCGTGATCGCCCCTGTGTTCATAAACACGGCGCTGATGGGCGGATACGCGTGACCATTCAGCATTGCATTATAGAGGCGAGAATTGCACGCTTACGAGGACACAACCGATATTCATCGTTGCCCAGGTAAGCTGTGCAGAGCGGGCGCAAAAGTGTTTTCACGAATTATGGCAAGCGAGCCTGGAACCCACTACCTCTGCTCAGTGGATGCGAGCCGCCTCGTGCGGTGACGTGCAATGCGTCAATACTTTAACGCTAACCAACAATAACGAACACAGGTCGCACTGCAAAGATAACAAGACCACCTCACTCACAGCAACGCATTTTAGAGAGTTTTAGCATACCGCCAACCGCCAATGCACAGGCGCGTAATTGGCTGGCGGAGGCGGTAGACGGCGTATACCTTACGCTAAATCTTTCTATTAGCACCGGCGTACGATACGAGGCGCATGATACGATCGGCAATTCTATCGACCAGAGTTGCTTCACTACTCGAAGCGACCTTCCCCTAAACGTTGCATGCGGGCGATGTGATCCAACCAGTGCTCACTCCAGCGCTTGTAGTACGCTCAGTTACCAAGCGCCGTCGAACAACACCCTCCTCCCTCCCCCCTCCCTCAAATCGCGGCGAACCTGCGCGGAGCAGGCGAGACAGAGCACGGGGCGGTCCACTCTCGAATAAGCGGGCAGCCGAGCGCGGCAAAGCCGCCTCTGGCGCCGACACAACAGCGGGCAGAGTGAGTGGACGACCGAGTCTGAGCACTGCTGCCCAACGGGGGAGGAGCATGACACAGCGCTGTCGTCCGGCGACCGCTTTAAAATCGGCCACCCGAAGAGGAACGATGGGGGGGGGGGGGGGGGGGGCGGTATATAGTGAACGACGCCACTTGGGGGCGGCCGCCACGTCGCCATGGTCGTCGTCAGCTAAGCGTAATGGCGTCACGCCTGCGCGGACACCACACCGAGCGGGACCCCAGGGGGACACATGCCCGCCTGCCACCGCTGCCTTCCCCTCCTCTCTCAGCTCCCTTCCGGCTTCTGCCCTCTCCCATCTCTCCAGCAGCGGACCACACAGGAAGAGGGAAAGGGAGACAGGGTCGGGTCCCCCTGGGGGCAACATTCGAGGAGTGTCCTCATAAACCCTCCAAGTCACTGTTACTTTCGTTACTGACAGTACAGGCTGGAGGTCGATACAAGAAGACCTCGCCCGCATCACTGATGTATCACGGGAGTACGGCTGTACACGTGACTGTTGCTTTTTTTCCCCCTTACTTTTTGTGTAGCACGCAGGGTAACTGCGAGTAGAGTTGACAACACAAAATAAAGTGAACAAGGGTTGCTGAGGTGGGCTTAGCCAACGTTTCGACCAGACGACCTGTCTTCGTTTGAGCGAAGTCGCGTAGAGTTGTTACGCAAAAAGTTTTGAACTTGGTTAAATGTTAGCTGGCCGTCCCGCTCTACTATTAGCGCTAGCGTCTAGGTAAGCTCAGTTGGCGGAGCGACTGCTCCGGTGAAGCGGTGGTCCCGGGGGTTCCAACTCTAGGCCACGACCAATTTTTCTTCAACTACGAAGTTTCTGTGGAAGCTGTATAGCTTTCGTTTGTAGCCGTATGGCTGCGCTTTGGTGGATGCCAATGAGTAATTACTCCCTCATTACAATGTTCGTACTTGTTGGCTCCTCCTGTGAAAAATGTTGCCGCTCTTGGTGCGCTTGCAGACAAGTGGCCACGCGAATCTTTGTACTGCCTTGTACTGCCGAAGAAAAAAATGAACGCAGAAAGTCCCACGGACTGGAAGCACGACGTCGAAGCTTAAGATGAAAAGCATCAGCGTCGCACACGGCGCTGGTTTCGGTTGGCGTTGAGCGCTGTCGGAGCTACTGTCCGAGCAACTGCCACTGGGAAGAGGTCGGTTGTCAAGGTGTCGGTCGCGCGGAGATTCTCATGCCATCATGCAGCCACGGACGTTAGAACAGCGGTAGAAGGAGATAAATGGCGCGGAATCGCCATCGGGCCATCAAGTCCACTTTCGCGCTCATTAGTAGCACTAAAGTCGTCACAACATATCCTTTCCTGAGCGCGACCTCTTTTTTTTTTGGGGGGGGGGGGGGGGGGGGGATTCGGGGTAGTTACATTCGGGTTAATGCAGTAGCGCGATTCTCTCTAATACTCGCCCGTACAGAATATAGAATGAGGATCTTACATGACAGCAAGCAAGTGAATGCGCTGCGAAGCCGTTCGGAACAGGGCCAGGAGACGTGCCAACTAACGAAGTCACTAAGGCAAGGCTTGACGAAACAGATGACTCTCCGCAGCTCAGTTCGGTGCCTATTCGATCCCGTGAGAGCTTTGCTCGTTCCAAGGAGACCACCGAGAACGTTCTCCCTAACACCTAAAGCACGTGAGACAGGCGAACGTATTTAAGCACCACTCGAGCGATGGCTCCGCTAAAGTGTCCTAGAAGGCTCCTAGAACACTGTAGTCCGGCTATCACCCTCTTCCTCTGCGCATGCGCAGAAGCAACGTTCTGGGTACGCTTTGCTCGAACGCTGGTGGACATGACGCCACAGGTTGGGTGCACCCCGTCACCAACAGAAAGCAGCCCCTGCGGGTAGGAACTTCCGGTCGACCCACAGCGCTATCAGAACATGGGTGAGCGCCAAGTGTGGAAGCTACACGACGGCGATTCTATTTCCGATTCTATTCGTTAATAATATTGACACCGTTCTTCCCTGACTGAACAGAGAGATATCGGGGAAAACAAAACTGTAACACAATCGGAAATACAATCGCTGTATACTACACCAGCTGACCCTTTAAAAAAATGGTCTGTAGACTCTCTAGTAGACTTTTTAATAGACTCTATTGTCTTCGTGTATATATTTCCCTTAGTCTATTCGTAGTCTAGTAGACTGAACAAGTCCACTATAAGTGTATGACCATAAATCTACCGATTGTCTATAGACTGTCTATATGATCTGTATTGCCAAGATACTACTCTATAAGATTTGTCAATGCAATATCTATACACTTTATAGAGAGAAGTCTATGGACAGTCTATGGGCTGTCTAAATAAATTTTTGCAAGCGGCAGACACCCTATTCGCGTTTGCACGGTCACCTATGCGGGGAATAAAAGTTTTACGTTATCCGGACAGGGCCATGGCAGCTACCCGTTAAGGAATTGGTTTCCCGCTGATGCCGCGCGCGGTAACGTGTTGCGTGTGCTCGGAGTAAACGGTTGAGCTGCCGGTTTACGTAACACTGTGAAACAGGCACAAAAGAAAGAAAGAAAGGAAGAACGAAAGAGAGAACGAAAGAAAGAAAGAAAAAAAGAAAGAAA
>JARKHS020036800.1:0-7500 GCA_030143305.2 Amblyomma americanum
TTTAGAAAGGAAAGCTTCATTTCGTTATCATTACCATAGATATGAAACTGCGTCGCAATATTAAATAGCTTAATGAATTTCACATTTCTTTTTGTTCCCACGACGCGTTTTTGAAAATTCTGAATCAGACATTGGTTTAAGACTTCTCATGACAGGTATAACTAGCAACCGCCGTGGTGGCTCAGTGGTTATGGTTTAAGACTTCTCATAACAGGTATAACTAGCAACCGCCATGGTGGCTCAGTGGTTATGGCGCTCAGTGTTTTAATATTTTTCAATTTTTGCGCCCTATATAGGTATAACCTAGACTGTCATGCGCTAGTATAACGCGTTTTCAGCCTCGGTAACGTGTATTTCATCACCCTGAGCCTCAAGTAAGAACTTCTCCCAAGTTCTGTTGAAAATAACTGCGATTGATGGATAGACTGAGCGTTCCCTTTTCAGTGGCCGCATGTAACAGAGAAAGCAAGCGCCATAACAACAAAATTTCTGACTGTCTCTTGATACCATTCAAAAAGACTATGGTAGTAGAGCCAAATACAGCACAATCTATCAACACCAACAACAATGCAACAGTAGAAGACAAACCGCGTCCGTTCAGTCCGTAGTAAGGTTCTATTGGCGCTGCCTCATTTCGCAAAATATAACAGCACAGATCACCTACTCATGAGCATTTGCGCTCACGTCAAACTCAGAAGCTTAGAGAAATGCTAACCTCCCAGCCAAATGCTCTCGCTAGAGAGAGATGCAACGGCGGGCCCTATTTCCGATAAGAATGCGCGGCCCAATCGGTGCTTTTTATGCTATCTATCTCTCGGGTAACGCACAGGGCAGATAAGGGCTCTTTGCTGATATCACCTGGGCTTCAGTGTGTGTGAGTTCTGCAGCCGGCAGTTCCACGCTCTCAGTCCCAGCAATGGGACCACTTTTCCGCTGCGCGCTTTTCTGCGCAGTTTTTCTGTTGAACGTGAGATTGCACTGCTGCGATGGCTCGTCGGATCCTCAGCCGTCCCAAAATGGCACTGCAACCATTATGAGCCGCACAGGTACGTTTGATTCTAGCCTGTAAATTTCGTCTCTGCGATCATTCAATCTGCCATTTTTCTCTATTCCTTCCTACACTGGAAGTAAGCAATGAGATCCGCTTTGAGTTATCATTGGAGCTTTAAGAAGCAAGCTTTATACAAAGAATATCTGTGAAACCGAAGAAAATGTAGCCACCAGAAAATACCAGCAGTCGCAAGCCAGCGCGTTATTACCATGTGCTCTATTCAACCACAGGCATGGCGGTGTGCTTAACTCGGGGCGTGCCGCTCATCGTTTTGTAAGCCGCGCCGCACTGACTGCAGTACCGGTAACTAAGACGTCTTATCGAAGCGGCGCCACTCATCAAGAGATGTGCGCTGATGAACAAGGCAAAACAAGTTCAAAAGAAAACTTTTTATCGAGCATTGTTTAAAACGTTGCGGTATCATCCATCTCTGACCCGGGCTCACCCCACTGCTAAAATGCATGTTTCTTGCGCCGTTTTGTTAACAAGCATTCACAGCGAACATTGTCAAAAAGCGTCATTCCACGGCAATTGTCCCAGACCCCAAAAGCGATCACCGCTGATTCTATTGAGAAAAGATAGGGTAATTGCCGATTTTGTGAATGCATCTTTCATAATGTTTTCTCGCGAAAACAATCTTTTTTCTGTCTCGTAAACGCTCTGAATTTTCTACGATGAAGGAAAGGTTGGTTGTTGGTTAAAAAATTTAAAATAAAGTCTAAAACAAGAGAAAATGACAATCGCTTTAAATTATCACCATGCGTTTTTTTTTTTTCATGTGACTTCATATGTGAACTCTTCTCACATTTTTGCGTTTTTTTTTGTTCAGGAAAGGAGCCAATCAGTGCGTTTTCAGAAACTTTTTGTATAAACGCGTTTAGTATTTCAGGTATATTCTATTTCCAGTTCTTTTTACCTGTTGCTATCATCATCATCAGCCTCACAACGCCCACTGCAGGGCAAGGACATCTCCCATGTCTTTGCAATTAACCCTGTCCTTTGCCAACTGCGGTCACCGTATCCCCACAAACTTCTTAATCTCACCCGCCCACCTAAATTTCTACCCCCCCCCCCCCCCCCACGTTCTCCTTCTCTTGGAATCCACTCCGTTACATTCTAGGACCAGCGGCTATCTTTCCTTCGCATTACATGACCTGCCCAAGCCCATTTATTCCTCTTGATTTCGACTAGGATGTCAGTAACCAGTGTTTGACTTGGAGAAAAAATAGCGCCTAGCCATGCACACCACAATAAAAAACGAAGACGAGACACAAACGCGTCTTCGTTCTTTCTTGTGGTGTGCATGGTTTTGCACTATTTTTTCTCCAATTCAAGTATGCAGCAACTAGCCCAAAAAGAGGTGCTAAGGCAGTGTTTGACCCCTGATCCACATTGGCCTCTTCCTGTCTCTAATCTTGAACCTATCATTTTTCTGTCCATAGCTGGCGGCGTTGTCCTTAACTTAGGCTGAACCCTTTTTCGTTAGTCTCCACGTTTCTGCCGCATAGGTGCCTACTGGTAAGATACAGCTATTGTATACTGGTAAACTGCATTTCATTAATTGCACATAATTAAGAACTGTTCTTTTTAAGAAAAACACTTCCATCATTGACAAAAAGAGGATTTTTCCGTAGATTCAGACCCAAATTAAGCATCCAAGTATTCAGAAAAAAGTAAGCGATATGTATCATTATACACGCCAACTTCTATGTTTCTAATCTAGCAATTTTTATTCAAGTAAATTCGGTTTGAGGTGAGCAAAAAATGTTTTTAAGTCCAGAAGCCGCCTCACCGGTAGGTAACGCCGATCTGCGCTTAACTACAAAGCATGCATGTGCCGCAGTTAAACTTCTGGCGCGCTTATGATATCTTGATTCAGTATATATGGGCGCATTATATTTGCTGCGTGCTAAATTGCCGTAAATCACCCGTTGACGCTGTTTGCGTGTAGGTCCCCCCGTAACAACATTTTATAATACATTTTTTTATGAAAGTAAAAGGTGACTGCTTCAAAGTCGTCATCTGGACCGAAGATTTATTAGAGACACGGTATTCTAAATGCCACTGATCCCTTTTTTTGTGAGTAAAGCTTATGAGCGCTTTACGAGATATGTAAGAACCTGATTCAACGGCACTCAGCGCAAACCATCGCGTATCTCTCCAAAGGAAATTGACAGCACTTCATCCTCCACCCGCGCGCAGCATCGGCATTACACTGCCGTGCCCATCCGATGTCTTTCCCGCGTTTGCAGTTTTTAACAGTTCCTGAAAGTCATCGCAAGTGAGACGGAGAAAACTGCAGAGAAGGCTTCCATCGCGGTACTTTAATTCATTTTCTACATGCAGTGAGTAGAAGCAAAGCCGCAGAAAACAGGCCTTTGAATTAATAGGATACAGGGCTGTGCTCCGGCACCCTCAAAATGGAAAGTCAAAGCAAGCTGCAGTACCAAGCCATTCCGCAAGATTTTTTTCTGATTATGAAGGTTAGTACAAATTGATATAAATAACCGATGATTTCGAATTGCTGCGGAGCTATGTAAAGCACCTGAACTAAGTTATTTTTTCTGGAATTGGATTTTACCGCCTTACCTTTGTTTTGAACTCGCCATGTCGAACAACGCATGCTATATCAAGAGGATAAAAATCTTCGCTAGCGGATGGAGATTTTATAATAGCCGCATTTGCATTGCGACATGTTTTTATGGGTTATTCAGACATAACTGCACAATTTCGCATTAAATAAGCCCCTTTTGAAGGCTTGCACGCTGAATTCGCGCTATTTTACCGGCACGGAAACTTCCGCCATGCACTTTCCGGCCGAGGAGTTGCCGCAAAGCCTCTGACTGCAGGCAGCAGCACCTGACAACTGTATGTAATTTGACCCATAAAGATAGACACCTTCTCGCACTGCGCTCAAAGCAGTCTCAGTTTGGTTGAGATAATATTGGAGCACAAGAAACAAATTCACATTCAACGATACACTTCTAAAATTGTTTCGAAACTGCGCTCGAAAAATTTCCTAGACACCTATTGATGAATCTGAGGGATTCACGAAAAATGGCAGAGGGCCTTCTATTGGAAATGAAGATTTTGGGCATTCGCCTCGTTGCATCCCCCAAAGTGTGCTCTCGCTGATGGAAGCGGGAACCACACAATATGGGTGTGTACGAGTCACCAAAACTTCAATGTGTTATTCTAGTGGGCTCAAGGACACAACCGAAGAGCTCTTGTCTATGATAGTATGTCGGCTTGATAACGATGACTATTTTCGACAAATGCACAATCTGCCATGCGAATTACGCCGAGTCTCGGCTTCAACGAAGCCTTACCCTTCTTGCCCTTGTGCAGTGCAGTGTTCTGTAGACTTAAAACCGTTGTTTAGACATCGCAAGATTTTTAACAATGTGCACAGATATTTTGGACCAAGTTAATATCCACCAATTTACCAGTAGGCACCAAAGTAGCTACTTTCGAGAGCAAAGTTCAACCTGTCTACATGCGGCCGTCATGGCGTGGGTTTCGCGGAAAATTACAGCGTCACATTTGACTACACACCACATTGCAACATTTGGGTAAACACGCCGGCCACCATACACACGGCTATTGTCTATTTTTCCAACCAGAAAAACAACCCTTTAGAGGCTTCGGTACGGTCTTTCGCAGCCTTTTTTTACTATTTGGAGCATGATACACTTGCAGCCCGCACACTTGAGAACGCAGTGCTCTAGACAACAAAACCATATCGACCACAAGCAAAAAATTATTTCCTTGAATGAGCTTTGTCACTATACAAGAAGAAACAAAACTTTTGTAATCTCTGCTATCAAGACGAGGACCATAATTAATTGGCGAGACGGCATTTCTACGCCACTCCAAATGGCAAAAGTGCATGCGCTCCTGTGGCGGCACAGTGAAACGTCAGGCAGCAACAGTAAGCCTGCAGAGGCGATACAAGGATCAGATTCATTTCTCAGAGAAAGGATACGTTTGCTCGGGCTATGAAAAACGCATATGAAATTACAGTATCTTGAGTGCAAATTCTGGAAACGTGAAAAATGAACAAAGCTAGGTTGGAGATTCGCCATGGCAATCGCACTCAAAGGAACGCGACAGCTCAACCATTTAAGACCAGCTACACACACCTTCAACACTTCGTGCTTCATCACATCATACTCAGGCACTCAAAAAATTTAAGCATAGAAACGGGCATCGATACGTTAGAGGTCTTATTGTGAGAGCAAAGATTGAAGCGTTGAAAAGTTGAACATGAGTAAATGAGAAAACGAAGGAAAAGCAGACTAACGCATGAAATTTCCAGTTTGCAGGAGATAAACTCGTGCTGTGAGTGTTAGGGGGCCCCTTCAAACGTTGTTTACGGTTTTTCTTCAGTTAAGAAAAAGCGAAGAGGAATGGACCATGCGAATCTTGTTCCCTACGTCGGAGAAGATGACGTGAAGTCGACCACTAACTGGCACTGCAAAATGCTCACATCGCTCCTGTGTTGGCCTACCTGACCGCACCAAGCCCCAAAAATTGAGTCACGTACTGACAAAATTACGCCATTTACAGTGTATTTATACTGATGTCCACAGATTCTGCACACGTTCGCTTAGCTGAGCGCCACAGTGAATATTCGTGCCAAAAAAAAAAAAGGTGAAGAAGTACATAAGCTCCGTCTTTAGGGTATGATGCGACAGTGTTATTTGGTAACTTAAGCGGCCTGGGACTCTTCCTTCTTTCACCATCACATAACGATTAACCTACCGTTAAGAGTAGAATACACCAGAGATCTCTCCTGTGCAAGTATTCCTTCTCTTTCGCCTAGGTTTTCGCCTACATGCATTTTCTACGTTAAATTCAGAGATCGGGTGGGAGTCATATCACTACTGACGCAGTGGTACAGATATGAAGCGATGCGCCACTGCCCCGGCAGGCGGTTGTTTCAAATAAAGCCATCGGTGGGGCTTCTGAGACACAGGTTGCTCTTCCAAGCTCTCATAAGGCTTATGAGCAGTGCTACTGCGGAAAGGCGGCAATTGCTTTGAATTTCGTAAAATCAATTTCATTCCCACGTGCCCCAGGGGGCATGTAGGTCGTAGCCAGGTAGGCAGGTTCTCATCGCCACGGTAGCCAGGTTAAGGTGCCGTCGCAGCGTAGGTAACCTCGCAAAACCAATTATTAATTTAACTGCCACCTCCCACAGTGGGCAGCTTGGGATGACATCACAATGTCATCTGACCTTGGCGACAAGTGGGCCACCTGCTTTTCTTGGCACGCCAATGCCGCCGACGTTGGGTTTTCTGCTGAAGGAAACCCTTAACGTTGCCGCATTAAAAAAAGTCACATGCGATAGGTCGGCCGGTCCGCCGGAAATTCGTAGCATTAGCCTTTCTTCCCGCTTCGCATGACACGACACATCATACACACTTCTACACATCCATCTCAACTGAGCACTTAGTCTTCTTTGTACCTCTTTAGAGTTGAGACTCTTGCTCATTTGGTCTCCTATTCCATGTCTGATCTCCAGAATCCATCGACAATCGCTTGAAGAGGTGGCTTGCACACAATCACTTAACCGAAGAAAAGCAACCGGCATACACGCGCCGCTCTGCTATATCGCGTCAGACGCCGGACGGTTTTTCTCAACACGCGGTTCCAATGCTGTCGCATTATTATTCGGCGCCACATCCGTGCTCTGCGATGAAGGTATACTTCGGCAATGCCTACAGGCCAGGCTCGTTTTAAACAAAAAAAATTGTTTTCGCCTCGAAAAAATTTTACTTGAATTGAAATTTCTAGATTAAAAATAAGAGGTTGACGTGTATAATTAGCCACGTTGCATATACTTCTCTGCGTGGTCTTGATGCTTAAGTAGGTCTGAATATCCAAGGAATTTTAGTCATATAATGCGAATGTTGGAAGTAACTCACTTGAAAAATTCTCATTTCGACATTTTAGCATAGATTATAGAAAAAAACAAGAAGCTGGTAAAATTTACGGTGGCTGAAATATTAAGGAAGCTTATGTTAAAAACTTCCGAAAACACAACTCTGTTTTTTATCGAAAATAGAAAACGCATGAAATTCCTACAAGGGTTCACTTACAAAGTAAAATGAAAGAACAACGCAAGTGCTACATTCCAAAATAGGATTTGCCACTTCATTCGGTTCCACGCTTGATTTAAAAAACTTCAACTGCAACCAAGTTTTGCCTTATTGCGGAAACATGAGAAAGCGCTCAAGTTACAAGAAAAAATTCCTGCTAAATACTTCAGCAAATACCAATTCACACAATCGGCAACTGCCTCAATTTTTTTCAATACAATCGGCAGTGGTCGCTGTGGTGTCTGGGACGTCTCGGGTAGAATCGTCCTAAACACACCTTTATGAACTCGATACCTTGTCCTTGTCTTTCGTGCCGTTCACCAGGACGGCTAGTAAAACCATGTG
>JARKHS020036800.1:12500-35687 GCA_030143305.2 Amblyomma americanum
CAGCGCCCTCTTAAGACCTCAGTCGCGCGCTTGGCGTTCCGGACCCTATCCAGTGAAGTAGCTCACCGGGCAATATCCGCGGAGCAGTCAGACGCTGCTTTCTGGCGATGGCTCAAAGCCTCCCGTCCCGCGCAACGCTCAGACAAGATTGCCAGGCCTCGCTCTCATGCATGGATAAACTCGCACTGACTAGGCCAGCGCGGCGATCCTCTTAGCCGGGCGCGCTGCGAGTCACGTAGGGGCGACCCAGCTACCCAGAGTGCATGCGCCAAGCCGGCGGCGGCGCAGCTCAGGTCAAATGAAGGTCAAAGTGCAGCCCATGGCGAAATCGGCGCCGCTAAGCCAGTAAAGCTTTCGCTTTAAAAATGCTACTTCGGTGCTACGAAGATTACAATATCAGGCCATGTCAATTCTAAGGACGGCGTTCTTACCTGCCAAACTTCGCGCCGTCACTGACTTTCCCCAAACCGACCACCTTAAAATAACCTCGCTGTTTTATAGGCTTTTAACTGCTTGCTTTATAGACTTGAATGCTTGCAAGGCGCCGAGTTCTCCTCCCTAGATCTCCGTTCCGGCTATTGACAAGTCCCGATGGCTGAGTCCGACCGTCCTAAAACGGCGTTCGTCACCCCTGACGGACTCTATTAGTTTAACGTGATGCCATTCGGCCTGTGTAACGCTCCCGCAAACGTTTGAACGACTGATGGACCACATCTTGCGCGGCCTCAAGATGAACGTTTGTATCTGCTATTTAGATGATGTTGTCGTGTTTTCGCCCGATTTTCCGACGCATCTCAAGCGCTTGCGCCAGGTACTGAGCTGCCTCAGCAGTGCTGGCCTTCAACTTAATCTAAAAAAATGTCACTTTGGCGCCCGGCAGCTGAGAATACTCGGTAACCTCGCCTTCAAAGACGTCGTCCTGCCAGATCCTGACAAACTCCGTGCTGTGGCTGACTTCCCTAAACCGACTTCTACAAAAGAGCTGCGCCGATATGTGTGGGTCTCTGCTCCTCTTTTCTGCAATTTGTCCCCAATTTCGCCTCTATCGTCGCGCCCCTTACGAAACTTCTTAATGGTCCGGCCGACCTGTCTACGTGGGATTCGGCCTGCGACGACGCTTTTGCTGCGGTCCGTCGTTTTCTAACCTCCCCACCTATATTTCGATGCTACGACCCCAGTGCTCCTACTGATGTGCACATCGACGCAAGCGGAATCGGCCTCGATGCTGTCCTTGCCCAGTGCAAGCCCGAATTTGCTGCATACGTCGTTGCGTGCGCCAGCCGTGCCCTCACCAAAGCTGAGTAGAACTACACCGTGACGGAATAGGAGTGTCTAGCCGTAATGTGGGCTCTAACAAAATTCCGCCCATACTTATATGGCCGCCCGTTCACCGTCGTCACAGATCATCACGCCTTGTACTGGTTGGCCTCACTCTAAGATCCCTCAAGGCACCTCGGCCGCTAGGCTCTTCTTCTTCAGGAATTCGACATTACCGTAGTTTACCGGTCGGGCCGCAAGCACTCCGACACAGACGCCTTGTCACGCTCGCCACTGCCCTCTCCTGCATCATCTTCGCCAATATCTGATTCCGTACTCGCAGCGCTCACTACCATGAACATGCCCCTTCAACAACGCCAAGATCCATGGATTTCATCCTTGCTCGAAGTACTTCGTGCACCCTCTACGGCCTCCTTCCTTCGGGCCCTTCGTCGCCAAGCTTCCCATTTTGCCCTCCGCGACGATCTTCTGTACCGGCGTAACTATCGTCCAGACGGCCGAAAGTGGCTTCTTGTGATTCCCCGACATCTCGATCTGGGATTTGTGAACACCACAATGCCGACCCTCAGAGCGCTCACGCTGGCTCGCTGAAAACGTACGAGCGACTACGCCAGAGGTACTATTGGCGGGGCATGTACAACTTCGTTCGTCGCTACGTTCGCTCCTGCACTGCTTGTCAGCAGCGGAAGTCGACACCTCGCCCTTCAAATGCCCCGTTACAGCCAATACCGTGTCCGGCTCGCCCTTTAAATCGTGTGGGCATCGACCTATATGGGCCACAGCCCTTCACGACCGCTGTGAATCGCTGGATCATAGTCGCTGTGGACCACCTCACTCAATATGCTGAGACCGCTGCCCTACCTGCGTCCACTGCTCGCGATGTAGCCTTCTTCCTTCTTCATCACTTTGTCCTGCATCACGGCGCTACTCGAGAATCTCTCAGTGACCGCGGCCGTGTTTTCTTGTCTGAAGTTTTTCACGAGCTTCTCGCTGCGTGCCACACAGTCCACCACACCACTACTGCTTACCACCCTCAAACCAACGGCCTCACCGAACGCTTCAACCGGACTCTTGGGGACATCATCGCCATGTACATTCGCTCCGACAACTCTAATTGGGATCAGGTTCTTCCGTTCGTCACCTATGCTTATAACACCGCCCCCCCAAGCAACCACTGGCTTTTCGCCGTTCTTTATTTTATTCGGGTGCGAACCTTCTTGTATGTTGGATACAATCCTTCCCTACAACCCCGACAGCTCGGAATATACTTCCCTTTCTGACATTACCCCCCATGCAGAGCAGTGCCGCCAGTTGGCTCGCTCCTTCACCGCCGAACGTCAAGGCCTCCGCCACCATGATTCCGATCAAGACACGCCCGCTGTTCATTTCTCCACAGGCTCACTGGTCTGGCGCTCTGTTCCGGCTACGTCCAAATTTTCGGCCAAGCACATCGGCCCTTACCGCATCTTGGAGCGTACGTCACCGGTCAACTACGTTATCGAACCGGCGACACCTTCTTCGGACCATCGCCGCCGTGGTCGCGACGTCGTTCACGTCAGCCGCTTGAAGCCGTATTATAGCCCCCTCGTAGTCTCCTCTCCTTGAGTCGCCAGGATGGCTCCCTCTTTCCGCCGGGGCACTTGGAATGAAGAAGATGAACCAGCCCCGAAGCCAACGACGACGATGCGCTCGCGCCCCGTTTACTGAGGCAAAGAACAAGAATAAGAAGCCCGTCGGATGCTCGTGCTGGAACGCTGCCGTTTGTGTCCCAGTCTCTCGCCTCTCTGGCTCGTAGATTACTTGTGCTGAAACCTTCGTCGCCTGCGCTTCCAACGTGCCAATAAACCACCCTACTATATATATATATATATATATATATATATATATATATATATATATATATATATATATATATATATATATATATATATATATATATATATAAGGAAGCCAGCAGGCCCCGAAACCAAGGTGCAGAGGGAACGTTTCTCTTTTTTAAACAAAAATAACATAAAAATATCAATAAGATATCAAAATTGAAACGTTCCCCTATGCACCCTGGTTTCGATGACTGTTGGCTTCTTTCATGTTTGTCATACGCGCTCCTGATATATATATATATAATATATATATAATATATATCTTATATTATATATATACTATATATATATATATAATATATATATATATATCTATATATATATATATATATATATTGGCACTAGATATTAAAAAAATAGAAACATTCCCCTATGCACCTTGGTTTCGGTGGACTGTTGGCTTCCTTAATATGTTTGTCAAAACGAGACCCTCACTTCATTTGACTTGTCTAGCTTAATACTATATATATATATATATATATATATATATATATATATATATATATATATATATATATATATATATATATATATATATATATAATATATATATATATATATATATATATATATATATATATATATATAATATATATATATATATATATATATAATATATATATATATAATATATAGTATTCAGTAGGGGTTCCAAGCCAGTTTACAAGTGTAAGTACAGTATTACGACAAACACGACTGTTCGTTTTAAATGTTTATTGTGCCAACTGTTCCGGGAATGGTATTCCCTTCGTCAGGGCAGGCTTACAATGAAACAGTTTTCTCAATATACGGACACAGAGAGAGCGAGGATACATAAACTCCGCCCTCAAAGCAAACTTGAGAGTGAGGGAAAGGAGCCGTATAATGGGACCACGCAGCAGCTCTCACAGGGGCAGTGGCTGAATTAAACACAGAAAAACGCAGAGAAAAACGGGGAGGTGGAAATGGTAAAGGAGTAGAAAAGACAACGAATTTGAACAGCGATAGAAAAGGGAAAGGAGCGTTAAACACGGCTCTCGGCGCACCGGGAGGCCGCACTCCCCCCTCCCTCTCTACGACCCTTCCGCAGGACGCCGCTGGATCCGCGCGGGCGGCCCGTATCAGGTATCCTGAGACGCTTGCTGGGGACGCGCAAGAGAGACACTTGCTGCGCGCCGCAGCGGCAACCTGCAGTGGTGTCGTATGCGTATCTTTGCTTCTTTTCTTCGGTAGGCCCTTCCGTCGGCTTTTTCTACCAGACATCCTGGTGCCCTTCTTCCCATAAATATACTAGGCCGTTTTCAACCCGTGTCCGGCAGTGCGCTTCCCGTCAAAAAGCGGCAGCTGTGGGGAAAAAGACAAAAAATATTGAGCGAAGCCCGAGTGCGTAATGAGAAGACAGAGAGGAATTTGGGAGAGAAAACGAAAGGGAAAAAGAGCAGAAAAATTATTATTAGCACAAAGAAATTTGAAAGAAGAAAATATGAACACCTACAAGAAAATGATTATAATATGGCTCCAAAGAAATAACAAATGGTTGGTTAATGAAAATGAATAAGGCGCGGAAGACATAACACAGATTACAAGAAAATTATCAAACAAAAGCTTAAAAAATACTAATAATACATGTCTGCGGAAACAGCGAATGGTCTGCGGCCGCGGGGCTGCCGCGTGGTCCCAGTGGGCTAGGTGATAGAGTTAGAATATAGGTGTCTATTCTAGATAGAACATGGATGCTGGCTGTAAGTTGGACAAAGGAGATTACTGAAAAAATAAACAGCTACATTCCCAGCCATTTAGAGCGTGGCTTGAAGTTTTCAAGAACACATCCGGCGTATTTTGATTTATAATGCTGTCCAAAGCCTATGACGGGTGAAATTTCCTACGTTGTTCTCCTGTCAAGCATGGAGAGCCTCCCAGGAGTAGCGTTCATGCATATATATATATATATATATATATATAATATATATATATATTATATATATATATATATATAATATATATATATATATATATATATATATATATATAATATATATATATATATATATATATATGTATATATATATATGGTGAACACTCTCATGGCTCGCTTACAGCCAGTAAACATAAATACCCACGAGAGCAGCAGATTGGACAGCCGTCGCCGTAGCTCAGTTGGTAAGAGCACCGGACGCGGTATTCGGAGGTCGTGGGTTCGGATCCCACCGTCGGCATGGTGTGTTTTTTCTGCTGGTTTATAAGTAATTTTCTTTAAGCGATTTATTAATCTAAAGTATTATTATCCCACTGAGAAGCATAATACATTAAAAAAAAGAAAATTAACGTTCCCCTATGCACCTTGGTTTCAGTGACTTGGCTCCCTTCAATTCGCAAGTACATGCTCCAGCCGCGTAAGCGTTATCGCTTGTGTGCGTGGCTGGGCAGCCGGGGTGTGAAGCATGACTCAGCAGTGAAAAATAGAAAAACAAAAAAGAGCTTCGAACAAGACAGACTCAGAAATTGCTTCCGCGATGCAATAAAATTGAAACGCAAAAACACAAAAGAGCTCGAACCAGACAGACTCAGAAATTGCTTCCGCGATGCGAGGCGAACACATGTACAAAAAACGTGGAGTACAAGAAAGCATTCCACCGTTGTCACTTTCATGCACGAAATGGCAACGCTGAGAACATGGAAAAAATAGATTAAAAATTTGTTACTCAATATTACTATTCAACCACGATCGAAGAAACTTGTTAAGTTGTTTTAATCCATTAATGCTCGGGGCGGTTTGCATCTTATTGAAGTAATAAGGAACATAATGACTGCGGGTTTTTTTTCCATAATTAGTGTAAATCCGTGGTATGACGTATTTTTCCGACTGACGGAGAGACCGTACTTTAATGTTATCGATTTTAAAGACGCTGTGGAAGAAATTTTTGCGCAATATGTCAAAAATAAATTGCTTGTGTACAGGTAGCATCTCAAAATGTTCCATACTAGCTATTACTGCTTTATCATGACAGCTGGTTCCGTAGGCAAGGTTAGATGCAATTCTGTACAGTATGCGGCTTAGTAGTTTAGTTTATATAATGATGCGGTTCCGTAAATTGTTATTCCATATCGCAATATGGAATTCTCCTAACCCTTTATAAATCATTTTTCTAACCGACACATCGCAAATAGATCGTAGGGCATACATATAAACACACACCAGGCGCAAACGTTTGGCTAGCTTTTGAATATGAAACTTCCACGACAGAGTTTCGTCAAATGTCATGCCAAGATAATTGAAGCTCGATTTAAGTTCCAAAGGTGGACATGAACAGCATGTACAATTCTTATCATGAATATATATATATTAGAGCATGTTCGAAGTTTTTTGTATGGACTATGAAAACAAAGAAGGCAGGTTTTTGAGATATTAGTATAAATCTGATTAGCGTTGAACCATTCTATCAAAAAATGAACATCCCGTTGCATCCTGCCGCATGTTTCTTCATAAGTTTCACTTGGTATCACCAGAGCAGTGACATCTGCATATAAAGAAATCTGAGAGCTTAAAGGAACATCGGTCATGTCATTGACGTAAATATTGAATAATAAGGGTCCTAAAACTGAGCCCTGAGGAACACCAGTAGAAACGTGTAACATTGTACTATATGATTCGCCTATTCGAACACATTGTTCTCGATCAGTAAAATAGCTCTTAAAAAACGACATGTAAGGACCTCTGAAACCAAAATGATCGAGTTTAGCTAATAGTAAATTCTGGTTAATAGTATCAAACGCTTTTTGCAAATCAATAAAAAGTGTAAGGACAATGTTATTTTCATCTATTTCTTTACAGATTAAATCATGAAAATCTTCTAGTAGGCTTATGGTACTTTTACCTTTGCGGAAACCATACTGGGCGGCATTTAGTAGGTGGTACTTATCACAAAAGGACGTCATGCAGGCATGTACAATTTTCTCCATGATACAAGCGATGGCGGACAAGATCGCAATTGGCCTGTAATTGTTAAAATCTCTTTAAGGGCCTTTTTTGTGCAAAGATCTTATTAAACTTATTTTCATGTAGCTATGATTGTGTCCAGTTTTGATAGTTTCGTTGATAATATAAAGTAATAAGGTTTTAAATCTGTCAAAATGCACTATGAGATCCCTCATCCTAACACCATCATACCCTGGCGTTTTTGAGATTGACATTGTTTTCAATACATCTCGTAATTCTAGCTCAGTAACAGTAGGCATGTAAGCTGAATGGATGTTCGAAGTAATAGTAGTAGCTTTCTTTATTGTCAAAGATATATATATATATATATATATATATATATATATATATATATATATATATATTATATATATATATATATATTATATAATATATATATATATATATATATATATGGGCATGTTCAGATAAGAACGGTAATCGAGGTCCCATGACCATTTTTTGTTTTCAATTATATTTTTATATGTGATGGGTAAATGTGTCCACACAAAGGAATGAACCTTAGTTTTGCAAGGAACTTTGTAGTTTTCTCGGAAAAAAATCGTATGTCACAAGAGGTGGAGAATGTCGTTTTTGCCACTTCTCAAAGTTGCAAGTTTGGAGCATCACTGCATGCACAATAAGTTGTTTTCGCGCATAATTATTTTTTCAGTACTTTATTACAACTTGTACTATACGAAGAAATAAAAAAACGTTTTCTTTCTCTGTCAATCTTCTGAGTAAAAAATCGCAAATTTCGCTTCCGGAGCTGTGCGGTGCCAAAAAGGCACTTTTCAGGGCAGCCTTAGGGCAAGATGCGTAAAGATCTCCCGGCTGAATCTTTTTCTCTGTATTTTTCAGCTACTTTTAATCACTTCAGGCAAGTTTTGTAGCTCTACACTTGACCTATGTTTTTCAATATGGCCTCAAAATTGGCAGAAGTTCAAAAACGTCAAAAAAGTGACAACTTTGACTTGAATTTAAAAAAAAACATCATCATCGAATTTTATTAAAATTTGCCCTAATAATACTCAACATTTCATAATTCTAAGGCTTTAAAAAAGTATTGCATTATATTGTTTTAAAGTATGGAAATAAATACAAAACGGACTTTATGATTTCAATCCCTACGACTGCTCAGTATTCCCTCTTAGAATGCGCAATCGTCAGAAGCTGGTTTTAGTATTGGTATTTTGTAAGTAAATTTTAAACGCTACAGTTGCTGAGTTCATAAGTGTAATTTGTAAGCATTTTTTTCTATTACAATCAAAGGTCTAAAGCTCCTATTCGCTTTCGTACTGTTCTAACGGTGGGACCTAAATTACTGTAAGCATATTCCAACACGTTATTTTGGAGTGACGTGTGTGTAGGAGTAGTTTATGCAAACAATTAATGCACCCGTCGCACTTTCAAGGTGACTTTAACTGCTACCGCCGCTCCAGGGATGAACCGCGCTTTGCAGCCGCTCCTATAGCTATATAACGCCCGGCGCGACCCTGAAATTCACAGCATCATGTGTGCCGCCGCCGCACCGAGGCTTTAGCCGCCGCTATCATCTTTTCATCGCAACGCACCGAACGCCTAGCAGTTATGCCTCAGCCTTCGACCTTCGACCGAGATAACCCTTGTGAGCGGATGTTGTTCGGATCTCGAATTTTGTGTGTCGTTTTCCAGGCCTGGTAGACCCGGTGGGGTCGTTTTCTGTACTCACGTGTTTTCTCTGCGCTGGAGCGCTCCCTCGACAAGCATACTTGGTATATCAGTCTCAGCTCGTACGCCAGACCGAAAGAACATCAGTGTCGACGGTGGGCAGCCTGTGTTAAAAATCCATTCATCTGTCCATCTCCTCTTTTTGGAAAAGCAGCTCTGGGCCCTGCATCCGTCACCTGCTCTTCTGTCTCGCGATAATCTCCGGAAGCGGTGAGCTTTTGCATTCATGAAGAGATTTCCGCGGCGAACGTTTTGTGCCGACTACTCAAGAAGGCACAAACAGAGAATTGAAAAAGGACGTAATTTTCGCAGTGTAAAGACACTCAATGTCGCTGCTCTCAAAAAAGTCCTACTTCCCGAAGAAGCTCTCCGAGTACGAGAAAGTGACTTCATCTGTCAGAATTGTTACCGTCGGTTCAAGGAAGACATAGATAATATGCAGGCAGAGTCAACCGAAACATTAGAAGAATTCCGCCCTGGGGAAGAAATCGTAGAAAATTTAAATTCAAGTGTCAGCCTTACCTCCGAAATCTCGCCCCTAAAGCCACCGAGCGCTCTAAAAAAACGCCTCAGACTTTCCTATGCAAAGCGAAAGCAGGAAGAGGTGGCAAGAGCTATGGTGACGAAAATACGATCGGGGATACAGGCAGCATATAATGTCCCAGAGACTTCGCGTGCGTCAGAAGAAAAGTGTGCGCAATGCAGCAGTTGGGAGGACAACCTACATGCTGCCTACAATAGGTGCACGTCCTTTCAAGAGCGTTGCCAGCTGCTGACACTGCTACCACGCAACCTAACCGTGAAATATGTGCAGGAAGTTATTCCAGAGGCAACGAGGTACGTTATCCAAAAATCGAAGAAGATGGTGGATGAGGAAGGCGTATGGTCAACACAGGAGAGATATACAAGATGTAAACTACAACAGGAAGACATTACCACCGTTTTAGAATATTACACCATGGATGAACTCGATTGCTCTAGACAGACTCCGAACAAAAAGGATGTTGTGAGAATCGAGAAGGAAGGAGAGAAAGAATGGATACCTAAACGCTTCATGACGCGGTCCTTGCGAGAAGCATTCCGCCTCTACAAGCAAGCTCACCCTGCCTCCCAGGTTGGCCTCACAAAATTCATATCCTTGCGTCCTAAGTGGGTGAAATGCTCGCCACAGTGGCAAGTGTGTGTTTGTGTGTGCTGTGCAAACTTTCAGTTGTGCCTCGTGGGACTGCAGAACGCGTCCGGAAGGTCGCTTTCTCCCGAAGATATGCAGAGCCTCTGCGTATGCCAGGAACCTACTGCGTCGTGTTTCCTTAGGAATTGTGAGCACTGTCCACAAGATGGCATTTTCACTTCGGAAAATTTTGAAATGAGCAGCGAGGACGAGGTGTTGATTGCTTCATGGGAATACGGTGAGCTCGTTAAAAAGACTCTGACCGCTTCATCATTTATGAGAGAATGTCTAAGAATGACCATGAAATGGATTCCCCACAACTATATTAGATCTGTGCAAGCAAGAGCAATACATGAAGAAAAACACAGCTGCAAGAGAGGTGCAATTGTTTTGCATTTTGATTTCGCCGAAAACTGGACAGTTGTGCTTCCAGACGCAGTACAAGCTTACCATTGGCAGAAAAAGCAGGTGACCGTGTTTACCTGCGTTGTCACGTCAAGAAAATCGACTCGGAACTACGCCGTAATTTCCGACGATATGTCTCATGATTCAGCTCATGCATGCTTGGCTCTGTCAAAAATCAAAGCACACCTCGAAGACAACGCGCCAATCTACACCAAGATAACATATGTGAGCGACGGGGCTCCCGCTCACTTCAAGAATAAATATCAGTTTCATGAGCTACAACGCAGTGAATGTCGAGAGACGAAATGGATGTTTTCGGCCACTGGACACGGCAAAAATGCTTGCGACGGCGTTGGTGGGCTTGTCAAACATCGAGCATCACACCACAACTTGCGGAAGCCTGCAAGTGAGTCCATACAAACAGCCAGCGGCTTCGTAGACGCAATTAAAGGAACGCTAAAGAACATCACCATTCTGGAGCTCCCACAGAGGGAGCTTGCAGACTTTCGCGAAACGAAGAAGGAAGAATGGAAAATGGCAAAGAAAGTGCCTGGAGTTCAGACGCTCCATATGTGGAAGTACGTTCAAACAAATGAAGGCAGTGCATCCTACGTGGCCTCCACCGCTGCTTCGGAATGGAAGAGACTGTGATCTGGTTTGTGCTTCGTGCTGGACAATATACTGTGCGCATACCGACTTCAACTGCTGCCGTTAATTTCTTGTTACGATTTTCTGAATTGCAATCTGCATATAAAGCGGCATCCCATTTGTAAATTGCGTTCCTATTAAAACTCCTCCTGATTAAAAATCTCGCAGATAAATTGTTCCTCTCAGAAGACGACGTTCTGTCTCCTGACATTGCCCTGTAGAACCTTTGAACACAGAGGTAAACAGATGCAGGTACGGAAACGTCGGCTTCAGAAATACATTAATATAAATTTTTATATATAAAATTTTTTCTAGGAACCCACAAATTATCTAATATTTTTAAAAAATCGATTACATACCAATGTACCTTACGATGATAAATTAGAGAATACAAAAAAAAAACGTTTGACCGCCAGCAGTCAGTTCATCAGGTGAAATAACGAATTTATTCCCATTTTGACGCATTAAGAACGCCGCTAACAAGCGAGTAGAAGCTGTACAAACATTCAGGATGGTTCGCATATTGTGGTAATTGAAATGTAACCACGTTCAGTGAGTGCTAAATCAAATTTCTGACAGTTACTATTTCTAAGAGGCAGTAATAAGCAATTCTAGGTAGCAAAAACATGAACTCAGTTTTGCATTTATTTTTATACTTGAAAACAAAATAATGCAACACTTTTTTGGTGTTTTAAAATTATCGAGTATTGAGTATTATTAGGGCATTTTTTATAAAATTCGATGATGATGTTTTTTTTTAAATTCAAGTCAAAGTTATCACTTTTTTGAAGTTTTTGAACTTCTGCCAATTTTGAGGCCATATTGAAAAATATAGGTCAAGTGTACAGCTACAAAACTTGCCTGAAGTGATTAAAAGTAGCTGAAAAATACAGAGAAAAAGATTCAGTCGGGAGATCTTTACGCATCTTGCCCTAAGGCTGCCCTGAAAAGTGCCTTTTTGGCACCGCACAGCTCCGGAAGCGAAGTTTGCGATTTTTTACTCAGAAGACTGACACAGCAAGAAAACGTTTTTTTTATTATTCGTATAGTGCAAGTTGTAATAAAGTGCTGAAAAAATACTTATGCGCGAAAACAACTTATTGTGCATGCAGTGATGCTCCAAACTTGCAACTTTGAGAAGTGGCAAAAACGACATTCTCCACCTCTTGTGACATACAATTTTTTTCCGAGAAAACCATGAAGTTCCGTGCAAAACTAAGGTTCATTCCTTTGTGTGGACACATTTACCCATCACATATAAAAATTTAATTGAAAACAAAAAATGGTCATGGGACCTCGATTACCGTTCTTATCTGAACATGCCCATATATATATATAGTATATATATTATATATATATATATATATAATATATATATATATATATATATATATATATATATATATATATATATATATATATATATAGAGAGAGAGAGAGAGAGAGAGAGAGAGAGAGAGAGAGAGAGAGAGAGAGGAGAGAGAGAGACAAAGTAAAAGAAATGAGGGGCTCGTTGTTTGACAAACTTATGAAGGCAGCCAACAGTCACCGAATCTAAGGTACAGAGGGGAATGTGACTTTTTAATAAGTGTTGTGCTTATCAGTGGGATAATAATACTTAGATCAATCTATCGATTAAAAAAATTATTTATAAAGCGGCAGAATAAACAACCATGCCGCCGGTGGGATCCGAACCCACGACCTCCGAACATCGCGTCCCGTGCTCACCCAACTGAGCTACGGCGACGGCCGTCCAATCTCCTGCTCTCGTGGGCATTTATGTTTATTGGGTATAAGCGAACCTTGAGAGTGTTATCCAGCGCCACCCTCGTCCATTGCGGCGGATGTAGCACGTCCTGTAATAACGCGAGCGTGACGTAGAAGGTCAATATAACGGCGAGGGCGCAACTGTGCGAGAGCCCTCTTATGCTACCTATGGCGAAAAAATACACATTCCACCTAGGCAAACCAACACGCGTGGGTAAGCATTTACAGCGACAAACGCTATCCAGTATTTGAATCTACCACCTTTCTTATAGCGTCGTCATCACCTGCTAAATTCACATCACGACCGGAACTAAATTCTGTTGTAAGCTTCTCATCTTGGTTAGAAAAACACACGATCACTGTTTGTTCTTGCGCCTTTTTCACAGCTGAATGCTCAGAAGACGACAAGAAGACCGCAAGCTGCAAGCCAAACGAAAAATGCACATTCCATCTAGGCCAACCAAAATGCGTGGGTAAGCATTTACAGCAACAAACGCTAACCAGTATTTGAATCTACCATCTTTCTTATACGGTCATCACCTTCTAAATTCACATCATGACCGGAACTAAGTTGTGTTGTAAGCTTATCATCTTCATTAGAAAAACACACGAACTGTTTGTTCTTGCGCCTTTTTCACAGCTGAATGCTCAGAAGACGACAAGAAGACCGCAAGCTGCAAGGCAAACGAAAAAAGCACATTCCATCTAGGCCAACCAAAATGCGTCGGTAAGCATTTACAGCAACAAACGTTATCCAGTATTTAAATCTACTGTCTTATACCGTCGTCATCACCTGCTAAATTCACATCATGACCAGAACTAAATTCTGTTGTAAGCTTAACATCTTCATTTGAAAAACACACGAACTGTTTGTTCTTGCGCCTTTATCACAGTTGAATGCTCAGAAGACGACAAGAAGACCGCAAGCTGCAAGGCAAACGAAAAATGCACATTCCATCTAGGCCAACCAAAATGCGTGGGTAAGCATTTACAGCAACAAACGCTAACCAGTATTTGAATCTACCATCTTTCTTATACCGTCATCACCTTCTAAATTCACATCATGACCGGAACTAAATTGTGTTGTAAGCTTATCATCTTCGTTAGAAAAACACACGCACTGTTTGTTCTTGCGCCTTTTTCACAGCTGAATGCTCAGAAGACGAGAAGAAGACCGCAAGCTGCAAGGCAAACGAAAAATGCACATTCCACTTAGGCCAACCCGCATGCGTGGGTATGTATTTACAGCGACAAACGCTATCCAGTGTTCAAATTTTTATTCTTTCTTATACCGTCGTCATCACCTTCTAAATTCACATCATGACCGGAACTAAATTGTGTTGTAAGCTTATCATCTTCATTAGAAAAACACACGAACTGTTTGTTCTTGCGCCTTTTTCACAGCTGAATGCTCAGAAGACGACAAGAAGACCGCAAGCTGCAAGCCAAACGAAAAATGCACATTCCATCTAGGCCAACCAAAATGCGTGGGTAAGCATTTACAGCAACAAACGCTAACCAGTATTTCAATCTACCATCTTTCTTATACGGTCATCACCTTCTAAATTCACATCATGACCGGAACTAAATTCTGTTGTAAGCTTATCATCTTCATTAGAAAAACACACGAACTGTTTGTTCTTGCGCCTTTTTCACAGCTGAATGCTCAGAAGACGACAAGAAGACCGCAAGCTGCAAGCCAAACGAAAAATGCACATTCCATCTAGGCCAACCAAAATGCGTGGGTAAGCATTTACAGCAACAAACGCTAACCAGTATTTGAATCTACCATCTTTCTTATACGGTCATCACCTTCTAAATTCACATCATGACCGGAACTAAATTGTGTTGTAAGCTTATCATCTTCATTAGAAAAACACACGAACTGTTTGTTCTTGCGCCTTTTTCACAGCTGAATGCTCAGAAGACGACAAGAAGACCGCAAGCTGCAAGCCAAACGAAAAATGCACATTCCATCTAGGCCAACCAAAATGCGTGGGTAAGCATTTACAGCAACAAACGCTAACCAGTATTTGAATCTACCATCTTTCTTATACGGTCATCACCTTCTAAATTCACATCATGACCGGAACTAAATTGTGTTGTAAGCTTATCATCTTCATTAGAAAAACACACGAACTGTTTGCTCTTGCGCCTTTTTCACAGCTGAATGCTCAGAAGACGACAAGAAGACCGCAAGCTGCAAGCCAAACGAAAAATGCACATTCCATCTAGGCCAACCAAAATGCGTGGGTAAGCATTTACAGCAACAAACGCTAACCAGTATTTGAATCTACCATCTTTCTTATACGGTCATCACCTTCTAAATTCACATCATGACCGGAACTAAATTCTGTTGTAAGCTTATCATCTTCATTAGAAAAACACACGAACTGTTTGTTCTTGCGCCTTTTTCACAGCTGAATGCTCAGAAGACGACAAGAAGACCGCAAGCTGCAAGCCAAACGAAAAATGCACATTCCTTCTAGGCCAACCAAAATGCGTGGGTAAGCATTTACAGCAACAAACGCTAACCAGTATTTGAATCTACCATCTTTCTTATACGGTCATCACCTTCTAAATTCACATCATGACCGGAACTAAATTCTGTTGTAAGCTTATCATCTTCATTAGAAAAACGCACGAACTGTTTGTTCTTGCGCCTTTTTCACAGCTGAATGCTCAGAAGACGACAAGAAGACCGCAAGCTGCAAGCCAAACGAAAAATGCACATTCCATCTAGGCCAACCAAAATGCGTGGGTAAGCATTTACAGCAACAAACGCTAACCAGTATTTGAATCTACCATCTTTCTTATACGGTCATCACCTTCTAAATTCACATCATGACCGGAACTAAATTGTGTTGTAAGCTTATCATCTTCATTAGAAAAACACACGAACTGTTTGTTCTTGCGCCTTTTTCACAGCTGAATGCTCAGAAGACGACAAGAAGACCGCAAGCTGCAAGCCAAACGAAAAATGCACATTCCATCTAGACCAACCAAAATGCGTGGGTAAGCATTTACAGCAACAAACGCTAACCAGTATTTGAATCTACCATCTTTCTTATACGGTCATCACCTTCTAAATTCACATCATGACCAGAACTAAATTGTGTTGTAAGCTTATCATCTTTATTAGAAAAACACACGAACTGTTTGTTCTTGCGCCTTTTTCAAAGCTGAATGCTCAGAAGACGACAAGAAGACCGCAAGCTGCAAGCCAAACGAAAAATGCACATTCCATCTAGGCCAACCAAAATGCGTGGGTAAGCATTTACAGCAACAAACGTTAACCAGTATTTGAATCTACCATCTTTCTTATACGGTCATCACCTTCTAAATTCACATCATGACCGGAACTAAATTCTGTTGTAAGCTTATCATCTTTATTAGAAAAACACACAAACTGTTTGTTCTTGCGCCTTTTTCAAAGCTGAATGCTCAGAAGACGACAAGAAGACCGCAAGCTGCAAGCCAAACGAAAAATGCACATTCCATCTAGGCCAACCAAAATGCGTGGGTAAGCATTTACAGCAACAAACGCTAACCAGTATTTGAATCTACCATCTTTCTTATACGGTCATCACCTTCTAAATTCACATCATGACCGGAACTAAATTGTGTTGTAAGCTTATCATCTTCATTAGAAAAACACACGAACTGTTTGTTCTTGCGCCTTTTTCACAGCTGAATGCTCAGAAGACGACAAGAAGACCGCAAGCTGCAAGCCAAACGAAAAATGCACATTCCATCTAGGCCAACCAAAATGCGTGGGTAAGCATTTACAGCAACAAACGCTAACCAGTATTTGAATCTACCATCTTTCTTATACGGTCATCACCTTCTAAATTCACATCATGACCGGAACTAAATTGTGTTGTAAGCTTATCATCTTCATTAGAAAAACACACGAACTGTTTGTTCTTGCGCCTTTTTCACAGCTGAATGCTCAGAAGACGACAAGAAGACCGCAAGCTGCAAGCCAAACGAAAAATGCACATTCCATCTAGGCCAACCAAAATGCGTGGGTAAGCATTTACAGCAACAAACGCTAACCAGTATTTGAATCTACCATCTTTCTTATACGGTCATCACCTTCTAAATTCACATCATGACCGGAACTAAATTGTGTTGTAAGCTTATCATCTTTATTAGAAAAACACACGAACTGTTTGTTCTTGCGCCTTTTTCAAAGCTGAATGCTCAGAAGACGACAAGAAGACCGCAAGCTGCAAGCCAAACGAAAAATGCACATTCCATCTAGGCCAACCAAAATGCGTGGGTAAGCATTTACAGCAACAAACGCTAACCAGTATTTGAATCTACCATCTTTCTTATACGGTCATCACCTTCTAAATTCACATCATGACCGGAACTAAATTGTGTTGTAAGCTTATCATCTTCATTAGAAAAACACACGAACTGTTTGTTCTTGCGCCTTTTTCACAGCTGAATGCTCAGAAGACGACAAGAAGACCGCAAGCTGCAAGCCAAACGAAAAATGCACATTCCATCTAGGCCAACCAAAATGCGTGGGTAAGCATTTACAGCAACAAACGCTAACCAGTATTTGAATCTACCATCTTTCTTATACGGTCATCACCTTCTAAATTCACATCATGACCGGAACTAAATTGTGTTGTAAGCTTATCATCTTTATTAGAAAAACACACGAACTGTTTGTTCTTGCGCCTTTTTCAAAGCTGAATGCTCAGAAGACGACAAGAAGACCGCAAGCTGCAAGCCAAACGAAAAATGCACATTCCATCTAGGCCAACCAAAATGCGTGGGTAAGCATTTACAGCAACAAACGCTAACCAGTATTTGAATCTACCATCTTTCTTATACGGTCATCACCTTCTAAATTCACATCATGACCGGAACTAAATTGTGTTGTAAGCTTATCATCTTCATTAGAAAAACACACGAACTGTTTGTTCTTGCGCCTTTTTCACAGCTGAATGCTCAGAAGACGACAAGAAGACCGCAAGCTGCAAGCCAAACGAAAAATGCACATTCCATCTAGGCCAACCAAAATGCGTGGGTAAGCATTTACAGCAACAAACGCTAACCAGTATTTGAATCTACCATCTTTCTTATACGGTCATCACCTTCTAAATTCACATCAGGACCGGAACTAAATTCTGTTGTAAGCTTATCATCTTCATTAGAAAAACACACGAACTGTTTGTTCTTGCGCCTTTTTCACAGCTGAATGCTCAGAAGACGACAAGAAGACCGCAAGCTGCAAGCCAAACGAAAAATGTACATTCCATCTAGGCCAACCAAAATGCGTGGGTAAGCATTTACAGCAACAAACGCTAACCAGTATTTGAATCTACCATCTTTCTTATACGGTCATCACCTTCTAAATTCACATCATGACCGGAACTAAATTGTGTTGTAAGCTTATCATCTTCATTAGAAAAACACACGAACTGTTTGTTCTTGCGCCTTTTTCACAGCTGAATGCTCAGAAGACGACAAGAAGACCGCAAGCTGCAAGCCAAACGAAAAATGCACATTCCATCTAGGCCAACCAAAATGCGTGGGTAAGCATTTACAGCAACAAACGCTAACCAGTATTTGAATCTACCATCTTTCTTATACGGTCATCACCTTCTAAATTCACATCATGACCGGAACTAAATTGTGTTGTAAGCTTATCATCTTCATTAGAAAAACACACGAACTGTTTGTTCTTGCGCCTTTTTCACAGCTGAATGCTCAGAAGACGACAAGAAGACCGCAAGCTGCAAGCCAAACGAAAAATGCACATTCCATCTAGGCCAACCAAAATGCGTGGGTAAGCATTTACAGCAACAAACGCTAACCAGTATTTGAATCTACCATCTTTCTTATACGGTCATCACCTTCTAAATTCACATCATGACCGGAACTAAATTCTGTTGTAAGCTTATCATCTTCATTAGAAAAACGCACGAACTGTTTGTTCTTGCGCCTTTTTCACAGCTGAATGCTCAGAAGACGACAAGAAGACCGCAAGCTGCAAGCCAAACGAAAAATGCACATTCCATCTAGGCCAACCAAAATGCGTGGGTAAGCATTTACAGCAACAAACGCTAACCAGTATTTGAATCTACCATCTTTCTTATACGGTCATCACCTTCTAAATTCACATCATGACCGGAACTAAATTGTGTTGTAAGCTTATCATCTTCATTAGAAAAACACACGAACTGTTTGTTCTTGCGCCTTTTTCACAGCTGAATGCTCAGAAGACGACAAGAAGACCGCAAGCTGCAAGCCAAACGAAAAATGCACATTCCATCTAGGCCAACCAAAATGCGTGGGTAAGCATTTACAGCAACAAACGCTAACCAGTATTTGAATCTACCATCTTTCTTATACGGTCATCACCTTCTAAATTCACATCATGACCGGAACTAAATTCTGTTGTAAGCTTATCATCTTTATTAGAAAAACACACGAACTGTTTGTTCTTGCGCCTTTTTCAAAGCTGAATGCTCAGAAGACGACAAGAAGACCGCAAGCTGCAAGCCAAACGAAAAATGCACATTCCATCTAGGCCAACCAAAATGCGTGGGTAAGCATTTACAGCAACAAACGCTAACCAGTATTTGAATCTACCATCTTTCTTATACGGTCATCACCTTCTAAATTCACATCATGACCGGAACTAAATTGTGTTGTAAGCTTATCATCTTCATTAGAAAAACACACGAACTGTTTGTTCTTGCGCCTTTTTCACAGCTGAATGCTCAGAAGACGACAAGAAGACCGCAAGCTGCAAGCCAAACGAAAAATGCACATTCCATCTAGGCCAACCAAAATGCGTGGGTAAGCATTTACAGCAACAAACGCTAACCAGTATTTGAATCTACCATCTTTCTTATACGGTCATCACCTTCTAAATTCACATCATGACCGGAACTAAATTCTGTTGTAAGCTTATCATCTTTATTAGAAAAACACACGAACTGTTTGTTCTTGCGCCTTTTTCACAGCTGAATGCTCAGAAGACGACAAGAAGACCGCAAGCTGCAAGCCAAACGAAAAATGCACATTCCATCTAGGCCAACCAAAATGCGTGGGTAAGCATTTACAGCAACAAACGCTAACCAGTATTTGAATCTACCATCTTTCTTATACGGTCATCACCTTCTAAATTCACATCATGACCGGAACTAAGTTGTGTTGTAAGCTTATCATCTTCATTAGAAAAACACACGAACTGTTTGTTCTTGCGCCTTTTTCACAGCTGAATGCTCAGAAGACGACAAGAAGACCGCAAGCTGCAAGCCAAACGAAAAATGCACATTCCATCTAGGCCAACCAAAATGCGTCGGTAAGCATTTACAGCAACAAACGCTATCCAGTATTTAAATCTACCATCTGTCTTATACCGTCGTCATCACCTGCTAAATTCACATCATGACCGGAACTAAATTCTGTTGTAAGCTTATCATCTTCATTTGAAAAACACACGAACTGTTTGTTCTTGCGCCTTTTTCACAGCTGAATGCTCAGAAGACGACAAGAAGACCGCAAGCTGCAAGCCAAACGAAAAATGCACATTCCATCTAGGCCAACCAAAATGCGTGGGTAAGCATTTACAGCAACAAACGCTAACCAGTATTTGAATCTACCATCTTTCTTATACCGTCATCACCTTCTAAATTCACATCATGACCGGAACTAAATTGTGTTGTAAGCTTATCATCTTCGTTAGAAAAACACACGCACTGTTTGTTCTTGCGCCTTTTTCACAGCTGAATGCTCAGAAGACGACAAGAAGACCGCAAGCTGCAAGCCAAACGAAAAATGCACATTCCACTCTAGGCCAACCCGCATGCGTGGGTATGCATTTACAGCGACAAACGCTATCCAGTGTTCAAATCTTCCATTCTTTCTTATACCGTCGTCATCACCTTCTAAATTCACATCATGACCGGAACTAAATTGTGTTGTAAGCTTATCATCTTCATTAGAAAAACACACGAACTGTTTGTTCTTGCGCCTTTTTCACAGCTGAATGCTCAGAAGACGACAAGAAGACCGCAAGCTGCAAGCCAAACGAAAAATGCACATTCCATCTAGGCCAACCAAAATGCGTGGGTAAGCATTTACAGCAACAAACGCTAACCAGTATTTCAATCTACCATCTTTCTTATACGGTCATCACCTTCTAAATTCACATCATGACCGGAACTAAATTCTGTTGTAAGCTTATCATCTTCATTAGAAAAACACACGAACTGTTTGTTCTTGCGCCTTTTTCACAGCTGAATGCTCAGAAGACGACAAGAAGACCGCAAGCTGCAAGCCAAACGAAAAATGCACATTCCATCTAGGCCAACCAAAATGCGTGGGTAAGCATTTACAGCAACAAACGCTAACCAGTATTTGAATCTACCATCTTTCTTATACGGTCATCACCTTCTAAATTCACATCATGACCGGAACTAAATTGTGTTGTAAGCTTATCATCTTCATTAGAAAAACACACGAACTGTTTGTTCTTGCGCCTTTTTCACAGCTGAATGCTCAGAAGACGACAAGAAGACCGCAAGCTGCAAGCCAAACGAAAAATGCACATTCCATCTAGGCCAACCAAAATGCGTGGGTAAGCATTTACAGCAACAAACGCTAACCAGTATTTGAATCTACCATCTTTCTTATACGGTCATCACCTTCTAAATTCACATCATGACCGGAACTAAATTGTGTTGTAAGCTTATCATCTTCATTAGAAAAACACACGAACTGTTTGCTCTTGCGCCTTTTTCACAGCTGAATGCTCAGAAGACGACAAGAAGACCGCAAGCTGCAAGCCAAACGAAAAATGCACATTCCATCTAGGCCAACCAAAATGCGTGGGTAAGCATTTACAGCAACAAACGCTAACCAGTATTTGAATCTACCATCTTTCTTATACGGTCATCACCTTCTAAATTCACATCATGACCGGAACTAAATTCTGTTGTAAGCTTATCATCTTCATTAGAAAAACACACGAACTGTTTGTTCTTGCGCCTTTTTCACAGCTGAATGCTCAGAAGACGACAAGAAGACCGCAAGCTGCAAGCCAAACGAAAAATGCACATTCCTTCTAGGCCAACCAAAATGCGTGGGTAAGCATTTACAGCAACAAACGCTAACCAGTATTTGAATCTACCATCTTTCTTATACGGTCATCACCTTCTAAATTCACATCATGACCGGAACTAAATTCTGTTGTAAGCTTATCATCTTCATTAGAAAAACGCACGAACTGTTTGTTCTTGCGCCTTTTTCACAGCTGAATGCTCAGAAGACGACAAGAAGACCGCAAGCTGCAAGCCAAACGAAAAATGCACATTCCATCTAGGCCAACCAAAATGCGTGGGTAAGCATTTACAGCAACAAACGCTAACCAGTATTTGAATCTACCATCTTTCTTATACGGTCATCACCTTCTAAATTCACATCATGACCGGAACTAAATTGTGTTGTAAGCTTATCATCTTCATTAGAAAAACACACGAACTGTTTGTTCTTGCGCCTTTTTCACAGCTGAATGCTCAGAAGACGACAAGAAGACCGCAAGCTGCAAGCCAAACGAAAAATGCACATTCCATCTAGGCCAACCAAAATGCGTGGGTAAGCATTTACAGCAACAAACGCTAACCAGTATTTGAATCTACCATCTTTCTTATACGGTCATCACCTTCTAAATTCACATCATGACCGGAACTAAATTGTGTTGTAAGCTTATCATCTTTATTAGAAAAACACACGAACTGTTTGTTCTTGCGCCTTTTTCAAAGCTGAATGCTCAGAAGACGACAAGAAGACCGCAAGCTGCAAGCCAAACGAAAAATGCACATTCCATCTAGGCCAACCAAAATGCGTGGGTAAGCATTTACAGCAACAAACGCTAACCAGTATTTGAATCTACCATCTTTCTTATACGGTCATCACCTTCTAAATTCACATCATGACCGGAACTAAATTCTGTTGTAAGCTTATCATCTTCATTAGAAAAACACACGAACTGTTTGTTCTTGCGCCTTTTTCACAGCTGAATGCTCAGAAGACGACAAGAAGACCGCAAGCTGCAAGCCAAACGAAAAATGCACATTCCATCTAGGCCAACCAAAATGCGTGGGTAAGCATTTACAGCAACAAACGCTAACCAGTATTTGAATCTACCATCTTTCTTATACGGTCATCACCTTCTAAATTCACATCATGACCGGAACTAAATTGTGTTGTAAGCTTATCATCTTCATTAGAAAAACACACGAACTGTTTGTTCTTGCGCCTTTTTCACAGCTGAATGCTCAGAAGACGACAAGAAGACCGCAAGCTGCAAGCCAAACGAAAAATGCACATTCCATCTAGGC